>BSBK01013722.1:0-37500 GCA_027943335.1 Chamaecyparis obtusa | reverse complement strand
GATGATCATGGAAACTAGAATTCTTTCTTTTTCTCTTTTAATCTCTCATTTTATGGTATACATACATGGGCACAAACTAGGTCTAATATGAGGGCCTCCATTACAAACCCTTGCACTCCATGAATAGAGAGCTATGAGTCGCCATTTGAGACCTCACTCTTGAGAGATCCTAGATATAATGACTCATATAAGTGTGCCAATATTTTAGCACACATTTTTGGTCCCCACCATGGGGTAGAAAATTCCATTTCTTGCCTCATATTATTTTATTTTATTTTTCTGACGATTTTCATGCACTGTCTATACTTCTGTGCATCTTTGGTATGAACTCTCACATGAGGTTTTTTGCTGTATCATGCAAAGTTGTGCTAGAATTAGCATTTTGACACGTGACAAAGGCATTTTCTTGCACGGCCCTATGTAGTTTCTCCTATGGGTTTGGTACTTTCGCACTGTGTACTGTCTCGCATGAACTTTCGACAAGAGAGACTTAAAGTTTGTAGATTTACTTTTTACTTGTTGTTTTCTAACATTTAATGGTTGCTATGACTTATTTTCCTGATTCTATTTGCTGAGACAACATAGCATTGGATTGCAGATCTTTATACCTAAGGTGAGTTTCTACAATCTCTATAACATTTTAATTTTGGGAATAAAATGAATCTCTCATGTGTCTAGCTTGAGTGTTTATTGCTTTCATAGATCACACTTCAATTTTGGGCTCTAGAAAGAACATAGATTCATTTTCTTGCATATATGTTTCACATAGTAAATAGGCCCGATGAACACTATTTGTGGAGTTCTTGAGAGAGTGAGCTTCATTTGCTTGTTTTACATGCAAAGCTCTTCTTGAAGATAGATCCACTTGTAGGTAGGGAGGATATTGTTACTATCTCATGGTCTTACTTGGTTTGGTCCTCAACATTGCTTGGTACTTTCTCTCTTGGACCCACTTAGAGAACTTGGTAGAAATTATTGTTGACATGACAAACCTTGGTGATGTGGTTTATATCTTAGCATGTCAATCAATCTATTTGTTATGTTTGGGTGAAGTGAAGAGGCTAGAGGATTATGCTCTACAACCTTTTTGGGTAGTACTAGAAACTCAAATCCTTGAATCTAAACCAAGTCCCCATGTGGTCCTTTTTGTGAATCACCTTGTTAGAGAGGGTTAAGCGTAGTGGACATTCCCTTTATTGGGTCAACCACATGGATGGAACCTCAAGCAGTAATAGCCATTTTCTCCATGGTAGCAACAACCGCTATACAAATGTCCTTGTGGAAGAAATATCCACGAGTGTAGTTTCTTCTTGGGTTGTTAGATCTCCTTAGCATCTCTAATTAATTAAATTCTTAGAATGTGTCAAAACACCGGTGCACTTGGATTGGGGTTCACCTTCTTGAGATTGCAAAAGTTCCCAAGTTGACCATTTCTAAGAACCATAGTACAACAAAAATTTTACTGTCTAGGACTCTGTGCATGATTGGAAAAACATTTTGAGAACATACACAAATAGAATCTTTAGGGAGTAGCATACTAAGTCACTATTCATGTTCATGTGCAAGGTTTCTTTGTCTCTTGCTCATTGTTTGAAGACAATTGTTTTCTTGAACTCCTTGATTTTTGTTTTACGTGCCTGATTGATGGTAAAAATTTGTTGATACATCTTCTTGGTTATTTAAAATGAATAAAGATTGAGTTCCTAAATTTACAACTTGTTGTCTTGTAGTTTGTCAAATAGTGAGCTAATCCCTGTCATTTTTATTTTTCCTTGGTCAATCTAGATTATAGTAGGTCACTTACCCCTCTATTAGAAGCCTATTTTCACCTTGGGTTCCTTTGTTTTGACCTCTTGGATTAGTAATCTTTGATTTCACAAGTGACCTTTCTTGGAGTCGGTAAGTTAGAAACTATCCTTGTTGAGAAGATAAACCTTTGGATCCTTTGATAACACACTTGGAGAGTTTTAGTAATCTCTTGTCCATTCACTTCCATCCAAATTCAAATTCAATCAAATATAACTTGGGTAAATCATCCTCCTGATCCATATGTGTAAGGGTATTCACCCTTTTCTTGGGCACCTTTGTGGCAGTGTTGGTTTATGCATTTTGCAAAAATTCTATCTTATCATCTCTCTTTTGGACAATTGAGTGCTTTTACTATCTTATTTTGATACCAATGTTTCTTAGGTTCATATTATCACCTAGTACCTTTTATTTCATGTCGATTATGATAAGGTATCAAGTAAATCAAGGAAAATGACCTCAAGTAGTCTTTGACCAATTGCCCTTAGTTCAAAATCGCCAAAAAAGTAAGGGAAAAGAGCATGCCTTTGATCAAAACCCTAGGAACAACTCAGAAGTTTGGTTTGATCCCAAGAGTAATCTTAGTGAGTTGAGCACACCCTTAGTACCTTGTCATTCAGATATGTATATGAGTTACATAATGACTTGAAGAGAGACGAAAGAAATGGATTGAAGTCTTGACAACATATTGAAAAGAAATAGAGACACCATTCTATTTGATAGTTCCTATAATGAAAATCAACCAGTTTCACCCCTTGTCTCAACTAGATATTTGGATGCTCACCGAACGGCTGAAAGGTAAATGAAGAAATCACAACATAACAGTCAAGATGATGAACCTTATGATACTCATGTGAATACAACATATACCAATGACTTGTTTAAACATTCAAGACCAAGTTCACCACTCCAAACAACTTCAAGATACACAAGTGAAAGACTCAAGAGAATTGAGTGTCAAAAGAAAGCCTTCCTATATGAACAAGCTCCAAAGGAAGAGAAATTTAGACTCCTAAAGTTGAAAAGACAAGTCTTATTGGAAATAGAAAGGAGAGTCACACAAGAAGAGAAAGATAGACTCTTGGCTCAACAACTTAATGATCAATACAACTACATGTGTGTCAGTGGTGGAAACAATGATCCTCCACCCACTCCTCCTAAGACTCAATGAAGTGGAAGATATTAAAGAACACCTTCATGATCTCCTAGCCCTAGAGGAAGAAGGGCTTCACAACAAGATCATTATAGGAGATAAACACCTCCTAGGAAATCAAGACAACCTTCTCAATGTGCTCACCATGGTTCACAATATGTGGGAAGTATCTCAAGTCTTGATCTCAACTCCCAAGATTTTATGAAGATACAACAAGAACCACTCTTCCAATAGTATGTGGAGAGATGCTTGGAGAAAAACAAAGACAAGTTCCTAGAGAGTTTTATCAACAAGGGTTCTAGGGTCCCCTACAATTTTGATGTGGAAAAAAATATTAAGAAAAAAGGCCCATCTCAAGAAGAAGAGATCAAACAAATTAAGAGTATGATGGAAAATAGGTTGGCACCCAAGAGTTCATTTTCACTTGACTCAATTTGTCCTAATCCTTTTGACAAGAGTGTGAGAATGAAAGTCTTTCCTAGAAAGGTTGAGATCCCTCAATATGACAAGTATGATGGGAATGGAGATCCACATGATCATGTATGTCAGTTCTATATTATGAGTTTTGAGTTCCATCAAGATGACTCATACCTTATGAGGTTGTTCCCAAGGAGTCTAAAGGGTCAGGCGATGGAATGGCTCACCAACATAACTTCCCCTGTCAAGACTTTCAAAGATCTCGTCCATAGATTTGTCCAACACTTTGCATACAACCTTTCAAGATTTGTCACCATGTTGGACTTGTGGAACTTAAAGAAACATCAAGGGGAATCCTTTGTCACTTTCTTGCAAAGGTGGAGATGAAAATGCTCTTGCTACTCTAGGACCATTCCTAAAGATTAGAAGATTGACATCCTTATTAGCAACTTGGTTCCTGAGATGTGGTATGAAGTTAGGAAAATGGTCTTTGATTCCTTTGACACCATGGTTGAAACCGCATGTAGGATTGAGGATATTTTGAAAGAACAAGGAATCTTGCCCAACAACAAAAACAACAACAATGGTCAAAATAACAACTCTAATAAGGATAAAGGAAATAACTCACATTGGAATAGGAACAAACAAGTGATCAATGACAGAGCTGTGAACTCTTCTCAAACAAAAGATCAAGTTGTTCTTCACTTTTCTAGTGTGGTTCAACCAATGAAACTCAATGCATCTCATCAGCAAGAGAGAAAGCCAAGATATCAAGATAAGCCCAAGAAAGAGAGACGATAGTTTTCAAAACTGGGTGATTCATATGAGGATGTCTTGAAAACACTCATTTCCAACAACCTTGTGCATCCTCAAGATCCCACAAAACATTATATACTAGATGTTAAGCCACATTGGTGGGATGAGATGGCCTTCTAAAAGTTTCATAATGGTCTTGGACATGATATTGAAAACTATTGGAAACTAAAGCATATCATCCAAGATCTCATTGAGAATGGAAAACTTAAGATAGATGGATTGAACACTAATGCTGATCATAAGGCATTTGAAGAGACTTTGCCCAAGTATGAGAAGGGGGAAACCTATAAACCTAAGAATGGAAAGGTTGAGATCAATTACACTTACATGGCTGCAGAGAATGTTGTCAACATGCTTGAAGTTGTAGAGGAAAATGTCAACATGATGAGAAATAAAGATCCCTATGGTTATGATCTAGACATGGACTCTCCTCCTATCTTTGATGAATAACCTATTGTGGTGCTAAGGGGTCCTAACTCTAGAAGGTCATCCCAAGCTCTCAATGCTATCACACAAAGTCAAGGTCCCGTTGTCATTAGAGGACCCAGTTCGAGTCAATTAAATAAACTAAAGAAAGTGACATCCAAGAATGTCACCCCAAAACCAATAGGTAATCCTAAAATGAGTTATAATATTGTCAATGAGTTGTAGAGAACCCCAGCTCAAGTTTTGATCTTTGAGATATTAGATTTTTCCCCGAGACACAATCAAGTCCTTGAGGATGCCTTGTGTGCAATGAATGTCCCTAAAAACTTAGACGTTGACCAATTCCAGAACATGGTTAACCATATTTCCAGCCCTCATTAGCTTAATTTTTTAGAGGATGATGATAAAGCTTTGAGCCACCCACATAAACTCTCCCTTCATATTGAAGTCATGATTCACAAAACCTGTGCCAGGTGTGTGTTGATAGATGGGGGTGTTGGGATTAGTAATTGTTCCTTGAGTCTTTTGAAGACATTGGGTTATTTTGAACAAGTCATAGATACCTGAAAGATCACTCTTAAAGCCTATGATGAGGCAGAAAGAAGTTCTAAAGGGTTGGTCATCCTTCCTATTAGGATTGGCCCTGTTGAGAAGGATATTTTGTTTCAAATTGTTGATGCTAGTCCTCTGGCATACGATATCTTAATTGGTAGACCATGGATTCATGATATGTAGGTAGTGCCATCTACCTACCATCATTGTGTTAAGTTCCCCTACAATGGAGTAGAAATTTGTATACCTAGGGATAGCACATTCTCTGTTAACTCAATTTTGGCAAGTACTCATGTTCCCCTTAATAGAGAAGTAGAAGATTTTAGTGTGATCTTAACAGAATTCAAAGACAAGTTCAAGTAGGTAGACCTTGGTGTAGGGGGGTATCAACTTAACTCTTTTACAAAGCTTCCAACTTCACCGAGGTCTTATGCCAAGGCTTCACAAGAAATGAGACCTTCCTCTTCAGCTATGACTTTATTTGGTACATTTGTAGATTCCTCAGTGCCTATTCAAGATGAGAAAGAAGAGGTGGCTATTAAAGACTGGATTTATAGAGAAGAGAAATACATGCACAATGAGAACTTCTCTCCCTCTCCTAAGGCTTATGGAAGAGGATATACTTTTGTCAAGCAGATGGGCTATCCTAGGCATGACCCTCTAGGTCATAGGTTGGATGCTATAGCTGAGCCTCTTAATCATGCTATTTTTGGATGCAAGTCTAAGAGGATGGTCAACCTAGGATTTGTGAATCATAAAAAGAGAACTTCTCCTATCCTTGATGAGTTGGATAGTGAAGATGAATTGAAATACATGCCTAATTTGATAAATTAGAAAGATATGTGTGAAGATTGGGTCCATTCCACCAATCTCCTTTGGGGAGATTTAGATCATCCAGTTGCTCATGCAATAGTTGTGACCTTAGAACAAGAAGAATCAAATGTAGAAGATCCTATCAGAGAAAATCAATGAAAGAATATTGTTCATTTGATGGAGAGAGGTGTTACCCTTGATGACATTAGAGCTTCTACATCTAGACGTCCCTAACCTTTATGGTGTAAACATCCTAGTTGGGGTTCAGAAATAGATTCACATGAGTATGAATGAGACTCTCTCTCTGATTCTTCTATAGTTGACATGGATATTGATGTCCTTTGATGGATATTTTATGCAAAATGGTTCAGGAGCTAGTGTGTTTTTTGTTTCTCCTCATGGATACACGATTCCTAAGTCTTACAAGTTATTGTTCCCATGTACAAACAACATTGTTGAGTATGAAGCTTTAACAAATGGACTTAAAATAGCCATATAATGGAGTATCATAGAGCTACACATCTATGGGGATTCACAGCTGATAATCAACCAAGTCAATGAACAATATTAAACAAAAGATGAGAAACTGGTACCTTATAAGAAAATTGTTGATTCCCTGAAATGATACTTCACCTTTGTCACATTTCAGCAAATCCCTCGAGAAGAAAACAAAGCAATTGATGCTATGGCCACACTTGCTTCACTCCTTCAGTTAGAATAGCATGAATCCAAATTTGAATTCCTAGTGGAAGAGCCATCACCCTATTTATGACTTCCAAGAAAGCCATGTCATTTGTACCTTTATTGGTCACGAGTCATCCTGTTATGGTGCCATTTACTCATACCTTCATGATGGCATTATCCCTAAAGCCTTTAATCAATTGAAACATAGAAACCTTACCCAAAACAACTCTCATCATTCTCTTATCTCTGGTGATTTGTATAGGAGGGGTCTAGATGGAACACTTCTTAGATACTTATAAAAGGAATAATCTGACCAAGTGTTAGTTTACATTCATGAGGGCATCTGTGGGGGACATTGCAATGGTCATGGCCCAAAGGTTTCTTAGGGTGGGGTAATAGTTATTGGCCTATGATGTAGGTTGATGTAGTAGCTTTTGCAAAGTCATGTGAGAAGTGTCAAAAACATGGTAACCTGATACATGCTCTAGGAAGGGAGCTCATTCCTTTTGTATCTCATTGGCTATTTTAGCACTGGGCCTTTGATCTTGTTGGGAAGATTCATCCCAACTCATCAGGTGGACACAAGTTTATTATCACTGCTACTAATTACTTCACTAAATGGGTAGAAGCTATCCCACTTTCTGTTGCCTCAGGAAATATAGTTTCTCTATTCATTCAAAACCATATCATCTATTAATATGGAGTGCCTTTTGAGATTATCACTGACAATGAAGGCCAGTTAAAAATAAGGACCTTAAACAACTCTACAAGAAATTCAAGATTAAGCAACATTGGTCCTCCATTTACTTCTTGCAAGGAAATGGTCAAGCAGAGACATCAAACAAAACTATTCTTAAAATCCTACATCGAATAGTTCATAAGAATGGTAGAGATTGGAATTTACAGATAAATCCGGCTTTATGGGCTTATAGAATGAGTATCCATACTCCTACTAGGGCTACTCTTTTAGCCCTTACATATGGTGCTAAAGCAGTGTTACCTTTAGAGTTTGAGATTCCCTCACTTAGAGTTTCCCTCAAAGGTCTAGTTACCGATGAAGACTACCATGCCATGAGACTTCAAGAGTTAGAACTTCTAGATGAGAAACATCAATCAGTATTTGACCATATGAGATTTTATCAAAAGCACATATTCAAAGCCTTCAATAAAAAGGTTCACCCTAGAGAATTCCAAGTGGGAGATCTTTTCCTACGTGAAAATCCTAAGAACTAGCAACATAGAGATCAAAAGGGAAAATTTGAACCTAATTGGCTTGGACCGTACATCATTATAACAACTTTTGGGATAGGTGCTTATTTATTATCTACTGAAGAGGGAGAGCAACTCCCTGATCCTATCAATGTCTTGCACCTAAATAAGTTCTATCCATGATGCCCATTCTGTCTAGGAGCATCCTTTGTACATACTTATTGGTCCTAAACAAATCCAAAAAAGTGATATATTGTCAAAAATTCTAAAAAAATTGGAAAATGTCATGAAAAAATGATCATCTTAGTGAAAACCTAGCAATAGGAGCTTTGATGCATCTCAAAAAAATTATATATTCCAAAAATATAAAAAATAAAAAAATTCAAAAAAATTCAAAAAAAAAAGTGCCTTAGTGAAAAGTTGGAAACAGGTGCCTTGGTAGCAAAAATACAAATTTTTTTTTATTTTTATAAAAAGTCCTAAAAAAAAAAAGGAGAAAAATTTGCAATAAAATTCAAGTGGTGAAAACCTAGAAATAGATGGTACTTGAGGCCTTTGCACCCCTATTTCTTAGCACGTGTCTTTAACACTTAGCCTTTCTCCATCATGGCTTGTCCTTGTTGCCTTGGTTTGGAATTGGTCTTTGTCTTTGTCTTTGTCTAGGGGGCATAACTGTGTTAGCTTTGGTCTCTTGGATGTGTTAGTCTTTATAACACCTCATAAATGGTGTTTTTAAACATGACCCCAACTGTGTTTTTCAACACAACCCATAACATCGAGTGTTTTTCAACACTTATTAGCTTGGTCTTACCCAATTTTGTCATGTGATCTTACCTACTTGCAAGCATTCAATCCTTATCCTCATAACTCAGTATCAGTTAGCACACTTAAATTTTTAAACAAAACACTTAATGCTTTAGATATGTCATGATCTTTTCTTTGTGTGCTTAGTGTTATTGATTTTCGTTGAGCATCCTTGTCTAATAAGTTTTTCCATGATGCATAGCTAGAGGACTTGGGGCATGTTTTTATTTTCTTTCTTCTTGTGGGTGTGGTCTTGAAGCTCTAGAGTGTCTCTTGTTGTTCCCTTGACACACTTAGGAGATTTGAGGCATCATCCTTGACTTTTTTTGCACAACCATTCTTATGGTCATCCCAGAATTTATGCCTTAATGCAAGCGTGGTTTTGATATATTAAATTGGGTAAGCTAACATCAAAGTCATCTTGACCTTTATGTCTTTGATGCTTATGTTAGAATCTTTCCACATTCCAATCTGATATAAATCACATTCATATCTTCATAGTTGCGCTTGTGACTAGTGCTGATTGTGTGATTTTTTTATGTTTGTTAATAATGTCCCAATGATGAAAATAAGTTCCTTAACATTCTCTAACAAATGATGAACAAAAATTCCTATGTTATAGTTTCTCTATTGTAATTACACCTTTGTATTTTCATGTAGCTTGCATTGTTAGACTTCATGCAAATTTTCATTTTTAGGTTACATTAGGAGTTTGAGAGGGTTTTCCTTCATCTTTCTTTTGGACTTTTAATCAATTGTAGTCACATTTTGATCTTCATTTCCTTATCTTCTTTCATGATCTCAATGTTGGAATTAGGAGAGATAGGTATTGAGATGGGAGGGGTGAATCAGTGCCTTCAAAAACTTTTACTTGTAAACCTTTCTGATATATAACTGTAAACAGTAATAACCGACCAAAAAAACTTGATTCTAACTGCAAGTATCAATCATTAATTTAACCTATGAAACTAAACAACATGACATCAATATGACAAGCACATGACACAAGTATTTTGGTAATACAAAAAGCCTTGTTAGAAGGTAAAAAATGCGGTGGGGATGACACCCACAAATTCTTCACTACTGCAGATAGAAAAGGTTTGCCTATCAGGGCTACAAGTTTTGATCACTTATGGTGATCTCACCTTGTTAGGAGTGACATGTTAGATCAGCTAGATCTACCTAGTTATAGGATTTTAACAACACTAATTAAGTGTGTAATTGGTTAAGATATTTACATAAGACTATTAAGTCTACTCTATTAAGAGATTTTATCCAGAACTCTATTATATTTGTCAGAAAACAATAGGCAATTATCTGCGATTTGACAACTCAATTGTCTAATACAAATCTATAAACTTTGATAAAATATCACCTTACTTGTGATGAGTCTCTACTCTGAACTGCTCGGTAGCCTTTTCTGATTCTACTCAATCTGAATTCCTCTATACTTGGTTCTACTCTATTAACTAATAGACTTGAAGTTAGGTAATTGCTTCAAGTGCTCCATGAATCATATATCAGCTCACACCAAAAATGATGTGAACATACAAATATATAGTGTTTTGTTTTTGCCGCTTTAACAAAATTAGGTTACACAACATAGTCATAACCCTAAGATCTATGGTGTACAATAATAACCTAGATCAACTATTACAAAAGATATATGTTGCATTTAATGAATATCATCACATTAAATGTTCATCGATCTTGGTAAAATGTTTTATAAACCGTTGTAACCATTTGCATAGAAGTATGTGTCACTTCAGATTACTATGCCATTTTCTGTGATCCTTGGTAAACACTGTGTAAACTACTTGGTGTATACTGTGATGCTCGATGTTTACAATCTATCGGTGTTGGTGTCTGCTAGTGCTTGGTAAACTATCTGCTACTCAGTATAAAATTTACCGACTAGTTTGTCTTGCTTCATGTTACCAATTAGCTCAATGTAAGTGACCAACCGATATCTTTACAAACCTTTGATGCTAATGACAACCTTAAATACTCAATAGAGATAACAATCTCCCCCTTTGGCATTAGTATCAAAACTTCAAATGTATATAGGCAAAATTTTCTATATAACTTATATCTCTGCCATATACATATATACATCAAAAAATTTCCAAGTACTAAGTACTCCCCCTTGGTGCATGCTCCCGATAATATGTAGTATACGTAGCATCTATGTACATATTTGGCATAATGACTTATACATTGTTTTCCCCCTTGTTGATAGTAATGCCAAATACAAAAATTAAGTAGTATACTTACATCTTGTCAAAAATATGCTGCTGGGTTTTCTTCACTGAATCTAAGAGGTTGTCCCATTCCTCTTTCAAGTTGGTGAGAGAAATGTTCTCAAGACCGACTTGTGCATGCATGTCAAAGATGTTATCTAACACCAAAACTTTTGGTGTTGCAACGAGTTGTTCAGCTTTGACAATGTGTGCCTCAAAAATTTTCAAGTATGGTAGGAGTTCTTTTGTAACTCAGTAACCTAATTTGTTATGTGCTCTTCTTGTTTCTTCAAATCTACTATTAACCACTAGAGTTCCTAAACTTGGTGAATGTCCTTTAAGAAAGCATGAGGCTTGGTTATAGCTGCATTTCTACTCAACTATATTTCTACTTCCAATCCTTTGATCTTCTCACTAACTTCAATAGTGAAGGTATCTATAGTACAAATCTTCAATAAATATTGACAAATTAACTAGGTGATGGTTTTTATCTTGATGATTACCTCAGATAATTTGACCTTCTTCAATGCCACTTCTAGGCTAATTTTCTTTGCCAGTTTGTGTCGCATCCTAGATTCTACCCTTTCTTCAATCCATTTATCTACATCAATATCTGGGTCATTGATCTTCTCAACAACTGTAGAAAGTTGATCTTTGATAGTAGTATCCTCATCAATATTCACCTCAGGTACTACCTATTGTAGGATATCCCTCACATCTATTAAAATATCTTTTCATTTGTGTTCTTTCTTCAGCTTCTTTTGCACTGCCTTTCTTGAACATAGTTCCCCATATTTAGTCAATTCTTTGGGGCTTAGGGTCCTCAGGTCATGCTTAGGGATAAAGATCACTTCATCTAGGGTGACCAACCCTTTTCCTTTCTTCTTCTTCTTCTCTGGTGCTAGAGGTGATTTATTCTCAATAATAGTAATAGTTTTATCTCCAAATTTTAGAGTATCCTTCTCGGTTAACACACATTCTTCCTTCTCCTACTCCTAGGTAGCTATAGTATCGATTGATATAGCAGGAGTCTTAGATGTGGTGTCAAGTGGGATCACCTTGGTTTCCTTTGTTTCTTCAGTTTCCTTTGCCTCGGTGGAAGGTGCCTCTATTTGTGTAGGCTCATCTATTTCTGCAGGTTTCTCAATATCTTAATCCCCTACGATGTCTTTGTTTTGCTCGGGGTTTGAGCTGTTAGGTTGTACTCGGGAAAGAATTTCAGCTACTTTTGCAAGTACAATAAGTTTACCTAGTAGTGATGTGAATAGACATTCAATGTCTAGTACTTCATCTTTATTAGGTGCAATATTGACATCTTCATCATCTTTGTCATCAAGATCACCATTTGTGATGTTTTGAATGAGTAAATCGTCATCTTTTTTATTCTCAAGTTGGATTTCAACTTTATCTGATGCATCCTGTGAAATACTTATTTCTTCCTTTTCCTCAGTGATATCGATTACCTCAGTAATTGATATAATGGTATTCTTTGATTTCTTTGTTGTTCCCTCATCAATGCAAATACCTTTACCTTTGGAATTGTGTCTCTTCTTAGACAAGTTTAAGAATTCTTCTTGCTCACCTTTTTCTTCTACCTTAAAAATTGATGTCCACACAGAATTAGTTATGGTATCCATATCTACTACATTTTCATCCATTATCATCATGGCTCTATTCCTGATCATAAAGTTTGCTTGGTATTTGGTCATGTACTCACTAATTTCTCCAAAGCTTAGATGTGGGGCTGCCCGAACTAGAGAGCATTCTCTCTTTATTTTCTCAGTGTCTAGTGCAATAGCCCATTTCTCAGTAATCTTGTCATCCAACCTCTTTGGTAGTGCATAGGAAAATTCCATTGAAACTTTCTTGAATTTTATCATCATTTGGATGACAGCCTCTTCTATCTTGGTTTGATCTTCATTTTACATCTTTTCAAATATGTCTAGTAAGGGATCAGTAAGGTCTCCATGTTCAATTATCTCTTCAATAATTTCATCTATTGTCTTTGCCTTGTTAGTGACCTTTTTGAATTGATTGACATCATCTTTAGTCTCAGTTTCCTCAAGATCTTCTTTATTTCTTATGAATTTTATCCTTTTCTTTGGTGCCTCAGCTACAACCTTGTTCTTTCTTTTGATATATTTCCTTGTCGGTGTAGGTGCCCTAATTTTTGGTACTTTCTCCGCTTCTTTCTTCTCAGGTGATGAAGCTCTAGTTGATAATCTTTTTTTCATACCTTCTTGTACTGGTAACTACTTCTTTATAGGAATTTTAGGTGGAGGAACCAGTGTGGGATCTTCTTCTATGTCAGACTTGGGCTCCTCACTATCATATGGTTTGTCATCCAACTGTAACTGACCTTTAGTTTCGTGTTCAACCAGTGTCTCTTCAGATGTACTAGACCCATCTCCATATTTAGCAGTGATATTTTTCTTCATCTTATTTACCTTGCTAGATATTTTAACGATCTCTATATTTGTTGAAATTCTAGATTTGGCCTCTTCATATACTCTAAACCTAGTGGCAATGGGATCTTTTGGTAGTTCAAGCAGTGCATTAATAGATTTTAGTGCAAAATCATGGTTCATTTCATAACCCATCAGTGCCAACCATTTTATCCTAGGCTCAACTACTTTTATCAAAGTATAATCTATCTTGACTACAAAGCATATATCATTCTCAAATCTTTGAACTAATTCCCTTAGAATTCTGCTTCTTTTATGCATTTTAGAATGAAATTCTTTGAAGTATGCATCAAACTCTATATTCAATGTATCTCCTAACTTATTCATCATTTCATTGATCTTTTTTTTTATCAGTAGATTCGGTTTCCAATTTAATTTTCCAATGCCAGGTACATACTTTTGTAGATAGAAAAATATGCAAGTACTGATCCAAACTTACATGTGTTATATTTCTTTTTCCTTAGTCTTTACATTCTCCTGAAGTTGATGAAACAATACCTTAGCAAGATCAACCTGGTGACCTTTTACCATAATTTTGTACACCATGTCTACTGCGTTGCAGGGTAGACTATTGAGTCTTCTCGATTGAAATAACTTGTACCCAATCACACGTGCTACAAATTTGACTCTTGGGTCTCTAATTGTCAAAATCTTTAGTGCCCAACTATCCCATTGTCCTCCAGTAGTTTTCTCAACATCTGGTTGTGACGAACTATGGAAACCCTTAGCCTTGTTGGTTGTAGGGAGCCCAGTAAACCTACTGATCATTTTCTTGTTGACCTCTATCAGTTTATCAAGCCAGAATTTGTCATCGTGATACCTTCTCAAAATGATTTTGATCCAATTTTTTTTAAGTGATTGTGGAAACTATGTAAACGATGATAACCCTAATTCCTCAATCTTCTTGTGATCTATTTTCAATTTTCTATCGGGGCCATAGAGTTGTTGATATGCTGCTATAGTTTCAAAATCTCCAACTTCTCTAATTTTGCAATGAATATATGATCTTATGTCTTCTGTCAATAAAACCCTTTTTGGTATGCTCAAAAAAGCATCCATTATATCTATTTGTGTTGTGACCTTGGGATGTGGCTTAAACTTTTGTTTATCAAAATTTGTCCTAATGATTAGATTAACTTCCTCCTCAATACTTTGTGATTTTCTTTCAGATAATATAGATGCCATAAATCAATTCTAGGGTTTCGGAAAGCAGTAGGATAAAAGGTGTTGACGATAAATCAAAATTTTCTATCTTAAATAGTTGATTGATTTTGAGGCATAGTCTTTCTTGAGGAAAAATCTCTTTTTTTCTCTCCATTTCTTTTCACCTTTTCCAAACTTCTATCTTCCTTTCACTTTCACCCCACTTATTTTATTTTAATTCAACCTTGGGGCATAATCTTTCATGCTTAATGATATACCTTGGTTCTGTGATCCTTATATCTTTCATCTTACATCAAGAACCTTATCTTTAGTTCGATTTGATCAAATTTATCAATTTACTATTTCACCTCTATCTTATTTCAATTTTGATCATGAGGGACAGTACCTATCAAACTTCAATCCTTGATTCTGCTTTATCAATCCTATTGATTTCTCTTCTTGGGGAAACCTTTCTTGAGACTTGACAATTACCTATTTCAAGTTGGTGAGAGCAATGTGCTCAAGACCGACTTGCGAATGCATGTCAAAGATGTTAGGTAATACTAAAACTTCTAGTGTTGCAATGAGTTGTTTAGCTTTGATAATGTGGGCCTCAAAATTTTTTAGGTATGGTAGGAGTTCTTTTGTAACTCAGTAACCTGATCTGTTATGTGCTCTTCTTATTTCTTTAGATCTGCTATCAACCACTAGAGTTCCTAAAATTGGTGAATGTGCTTTAAGAAAGCATGAGGCTCGGTTAAAGTTGCATTTGTACTAAACTATATTTCTACTTCCAATCCTTTGATCTTCTCACTAACTTCAATAGTGAAGGTATCTATAGTACAAAGCTTCAATAAATATTGAAAAATTAACTAGGTGATGGTATTTATCTCGATGATTACCTTAGATAATTTGACCTTCTTCAATGCCACTTCTAGGCTAATTTTCTCTACCAGTTTGTGTCATATCCTAGATTTTGCCCTTTCTTCAATCCATTTATCTGCATCAATATTAGGGTCATTGATCTTCTCAGAAAGTGTACCAAGTTGATCTATGATAGGAGTATCCTCATTAATATTCACCTTAGGTACAACCTATTGTAGGATATCCCTCACATCTATTAAAATATCTTTTCATTTGTGTTCTTTCTTCAGCTTCTCTTGCGCTACCTTTCTTGAACATAGTTCCCCATATTTAGTCAATTCTTCAGGGCTTAGGGTCCTCAGGTCACACTCAGGGATAATGATCACTTCATCTAGGGTGACCAGCCCTTTTCCTTTCTTCTTCTTCTTCTCTAGTGCCATAGGTGATTTATTCTCAATAATAGCAATAGTTTTATCTCCAAATTTCAGAGTATCCTTCTCGGTTAACACACGTTCTTCCTTCTTCTACTCCTTGGTAGCTATAGTATTGATTGATATAGCAGGAGTCTCAGATGTGGTGTGAAGTGGGATCACCTTGGTTTCCTTTGTTTCTTTAGTTTCCTTTTCCTTGGTGGAAGGTGCCTCTATTTGTGTAGGCTCATCTATTTCTGTAGGTTTCTCAATATCTTGATCCCTTGTGATGTCTTTGTTTTTCTCGGGGTCTGAGCCATCAGGTTGTGCTTGGGAAAGAATTTCAACTGCTTCTACAAGTACAAGAAGTTTACCCAATAGTGAAGTGAATAGACATTCATTGTTTAGTACTTCATCTTTATTAGGTGTAATATTCACATCTTCATCATCTTTGTCATTAGGATCACCATTTGTGATGTCCTAAATGAGTAAATTGTCATCGGTTTTCTTCTCGAGTTGAATTTCAACTTTATCCAATGCATCCTATGAAATACTTATTTCTTCCTTTTCCTCAGTGATATCGATTACCTTGATAATTGATATACTGGTATTCTTTGATTTCTTTGTTGTTCCCTCATCAATGCAAATACCTTTACCTTTGAAATTGTGTCTCTTCTTAGACAAGTTTAAGAATTCTTCTTGCTCAGCTTTTTCTTCTGCCTTAAAAATTGATGTCCACATAGAATCAATTGTGGTATCCATATCTGCTACATTTTCATCCATTATCATCATGGCTATATTCTTGATCATAAAGTTTTCTTGGTACTTGGTCATGTACTCACTAATTTCTCCAAAGCTTAGATGTGGGGCTGCCCAAACTAGATAGTGTTCTCTCTTTCTTTTCTCGGTGTCTAGTGCAATATCCCATTTTTTAGTAATCTTGTCATCCAACCTCTTTGGTAGTGCATAGGAAAATTCCATTGGAACTTTCTTGAATTTTATCATCATTTGGATGACAACCTCTTCTATCTTGGTTTGATCTTCATTTGACATCTTTTCAAATCTATCTAGTAAGGGATCAGTCAGGTCTCCATGTTCAATTATCTCTTCAATAATTTCATCTATTGTCTTTGCCTTGTTACTAACCACTTTGAATTGATTGACATCATCTTCAGTCTCAGTTTCCTCAAGATCTTCTTTATTTCTTATCAGTGTAGATGCCCTAATTTTTGGTACTTTCTTTTCTTCTTTCTTCTCTGGTGATGAAGCTATAGTTGATGATCTTGTTTTCATACCTTCTTGTATTGGTAACTACTTCTTTATAGGAATTTTAGGTGGAGGAACCAATGTGAGATCTTCTTCTTTGTCAAACTTGGTCTCCTCTCTATCATATGGTTTGTCATCCAACTGTAAGTCACCTTCGGTTTCCTGTTCAACCGGTGTCTCTTTAGATGTATCGGACCCATCTCCATATTTAGCAGTGAGATTTTTCTTCATCTTCTTTACCTTGCTAGATATTTTAACGATCTCTATATTTGTTGAAATTATATATTTGGCCTCTTCATATACTTCAAACCTAGTGGTAATGGGATCTTGTGGTAGTGCAAGTAGTGCGTTAATAGATTTCAGTGTGAAATCATGGTTCATTTCATAACCCATCAGTGCCAACCATTTTATCCTAGGTTTAATTGCTTTTATCAAAGTATAATCTATCTTGACTACAAAGCATATATCATTCTCAAATCTTTGAACTAATTCCCTTAGAATTCTGCTTCTTTTATGCATTTTAGACTGAAACTCTTTAAAGTATGCATCAAACTCTATATTCAATGTATCTCCTAACTTCTTCATCATTTCATTGATCTATTTTGTTATCGGTAGATCTGGTTTCCAATTTACTTTTTCGGTGCTAGGTACATACTTTTGTAGATAGAAAAATATGCAAGTAATGATCTGAACTTACATGTGTTAGATTTCTTTTTCCTTATAGTCTTCATATTCTCCTGAAGTTGATGAAAGAGTACCTCAGCAAGATCAACCTCGTGACCTTTTACCATAATTTTGTACGCCATGTCTACTGCGTTGCAGGGTATGGTATTGAGTCTTCTTGACTGAAATAACTTGTACCTGATCACACGTGCAACAAATTTGACTGTCAGATCTTTGATTATCAAAATATTTAGTGCCCAACTATGCCATTGTCCTCCAGTATTTTTCTCAACATCCGGTCATGACGAACTATGGAAAGCCTTAGCCTTGTTGGTTGTAGGGAGCCTAGTAACCCTACTAATCATTTTCTTGCTAACCTCTATTGGTTTATCCAGCCAAAATTTGTCATTGTGATACCTTCTCAAAATTATTTTGATCCAATTTGTTTTAAATGATTGTGGAAAGTGTGTAAAACATGATAACCCTAATTCCTCAATCTTCTTGTGATTTGTTTTCAATTTGCCATCAGGGCCATAGAGTTGTTGATATGCTGCTATAGTTTCAAAATCTCCAACTTCTCCAATTTTGCAATGAATATATGATCTTATGTCTTATTTCAATAAAACCCTTTCTGGTATGCTTGAAAAAGTGCCCATTATATCTATTTGTGTTGTGACCTTGCGATGTGGCTTAAACTTAGGTTTATCAAAATTTGTCCTAACAATTAGATTAACTTCCTTGTCAATACTTTGTGATTTGCTTGCAGATGATGTAGATGCCATAAATTGATTCTAGGGTTTTGGCAAGCAATAGGATAAAAGGTGTTGAGGATAAATAAAAATTTTCTATCTTAAATAGTTGATTGATTTTGAGGCATACTCTTTCTTGATGAAAAAACTCTTTTTTTCTCTCCATTTCTTTTCACCTTTTGCAAACTTCTATCTTCCATTCACTTTCACCCCACTTATTTTATTTTAATTCAACCTTGGGGCATAATCTTTCATGGTTAATGATTTACCTTGGTTCTGTGATCCTTATATCTTTCATCTTACATCAAGAACCTTATCTTTAGTTTGATTTGATCAAATTTATCAATTTACTATTTTACCTCTATCTTATTTTGATTTCGATCATGAGGGGCAGTACCTATCAAACTTCAATCCTCAATTTTTCTTTATCAATCCTATTAATTTCTCTTCTTGGGGAAACCTTGCTTGAGACTTGATAATTACCTATTTACAAGGGTGTTGGCCTTGTCTTTTTCAATCATCTTATCTTTGTCTTGATGTGTTCCCATCTGTTAATCACACATTTGGGTGGTTTTGTGATCCCAAATTGATCTCACACTTCAACTTCATTCTTTGACTAAATGTGTTCCCATAAAGATCACACATTACCCAAAGTGGGGCAAATGTATGCACCCTAAAATGGTCTCCTAGACTTTGGGCCCCCATTCATCAATTTATCAATTTCCTAAATCAATTCTTTGTAATATTTTCAATTCAAATTAATTTCCTTGATCAAATCGTAATTAATTCAAATATTTCAATATTTCCTAAGGTTTGATCATTTTATCCTAAGCTTTATTTAATTAAGAGAACATGCTCCCTTCTAATTAAATAAAATCCCTTTTAATTAAATAAACAATATTTTTTAAATAAATAAAAAAAATATTTTAACTGTCGATCACACGTCTGGGTTGTTTTGTGATCCCAAATCCATCTCACACTTCAAATTCATTCTTTGACTACATGTGTTCCCATAAAGATCATACATTACCCAAAGAGGGGCAAATGTATTCACCCTAAAATGGTTGCTAGACTTTGGGCCCCCATTCATCAATTTATCAATTTCTTGAATCAGTTCTTTGCAATATTTTCAATTCAAATCAATTTCATTGATCAAATTGTAATTAATTCAAATATTTCAATATTTCCTAAGGTTTGATCATTTTATCCTAAGCTTTATTTAATTAAGATAATATGCTCCCTTTTAATTAAATAAAAATCCCTTTTAATTAAAGACATACCGATAAATTTCACTGCTAGCGCTGTCGACACTCTGTAAATTGATGTACTCAGTGCCTCTTCGTAGAACTCAATCCATCCTTCACATGCTCCTTAGGGTTGCATTAGTGGCCTCAACATCACTAGGAGACATTAATGCTACGTCCTCTTCTGTAGGATTTATTCCTGAGAAGCATGGTAGCCCACCCATTTCTAACAGTGCCCTTGCCTCAAACCCTAGAGTCTCCTTCCAGTCTTCACCAGAAATCTCTTTCGACGCTATGGAAGAGAGGTCAAAAAAACATGGAGGAGAAGACATTCATGCCAGGCCCAGGTTGAAGTCCTTCAAACAAGCCATCCATAATGAATGAGTCCTCCCGGAAGGAGTGGCCTTCACTTTGAGTGCAGTGTAAGGAATTTGACCCACTGAAGGAGATGGAGGTAAGGATTCCATTCCATGCATGCTTGTCATTAAACTAAACTCACATATGAATCTGGTTATAGAATAGGAAAAAGATAAGCTTTAGGATTGTGCTATTTTTTTTGCTGCAATTGATAGTTCTAGGGTCCCGTCTAGAAATTTTCTTGATGACTGGTTTCATAAGACTTGGGGATAGAAACTAAGGTTTCATTTTTCTTATTATCATATGTTGCAAAAAGGTTTATTTATACTATTTTTATGCAACGCTAAAGCCCAAAAAGTGATTGTGGATAAACAATTTTGGAGAGTCGACCCCTATGAATTTAGGGCAATCCCCTAGTCTCTAGAAGCCACACAAGATGAGATTCTAGAACTTTCAAGCCCTAGATGGATTATTATAGGAAACCTCCAGCCATTTCTATTGACACTCATTCCTCAAGCATTGGAACCATTAGGCAAGGTGCTTAGGATTGACCAGTCTAACACCCTCATTCCAAACACTAATGTTCATGTCCTTCTTTTAGTTAACCCAGTATAGATCTCCCATGATTCTTGCAATTTGATATTGAGCCCACACCTATTTGTTGTCTAATTATCTTCCTAGGTGGATTACATGGTTTCTTTATGTGTAGAAAAGAGGGACATAGGAAACAAGAATGCCCTATCATCCTTAAGAGAAATGCTCTTAAAAAAAAACCAATCTAAACCCCAATTCTTTTGATAAATCTGGCTCAGTTAATCTCGCTATTTCCTCCAAGACCCTTCCTGATCCAGCTATGAATATTTCCCCCCCTCAAGCTTGGAACCAAGACCTAGTAGCACTCTTTGCTACACTGGATAAGCTTGAGGGTAAATTTTATTTTTCCCTTATTAATCCTAATCAGATCCTATCTTTTACAGAACCGTTTGAGATCTCTACCATAGATGAAACTATTGACTTCGGTCTGAAATGAAATAAGCTGAAGAAAACACATAGAACTAAAAATGCCCAAAAACTTGTGATTGAGAAGATCAAAGATAGTGCTATGAGAGTTAAAGATACCTCTCAACCTAAATGGAAGACATATAATCTCCCTTAGACTCACATCTCTTCTCCCCCCCTGCTCCCCCTTTTGTTAGGATGGACAATCAGGTTTTTGCACCTATTCACTCCTCTTTTATAGATAAAACCATTACCCCTATACTTAGTGGTGAAATGGGAGGGGATTCTCCCTCTGCTGAACTAAAAGATAAACTGAATGATTTCTCAGTGGTTGTTATTCCAGCCCCCCCCTCCCCTTCCATCTTTGCCGGATATATGGAATTATGTATCTAGTGAGAAGAGGTGTGATGAAAAATCCACACTAAAATCTTTTTCCAGACCCTTAAAAAGAAAGAAGCAAGAGATAAAATTTGTAGCATCAGAACCCAGGACTCAGTGGTCTCTTCTCACCAGGAGATCTTAGAGGCTTTCTCATCCTTCTACCAGGAGTTATTTACTTCTGCAGAACTTGCTCACTCTATGGAGGATGCCAGTGATAAGATCAAATCCATCATCCCTAAGAGAATTAGTGAAGAGAATGCTAAGTTGTTGGATAGTAATCTATCAGAAGAGGAAATCAAGGTAGCCATCAAAAGAATGGCTAATGATAAGGCCTCGAGTCTTGATGTGCTACCAATTGAATTCTATAAAAATAATATAGATTGGATTGTTCCTAATCTTTTGAGGGTCTATGAAGAAGCTATTGACAAAGGGACACTGGGACTTGAGTTGAACACTAGGATCATTAAGCTCATCCCTAAGGAGGGGGATAGACTTCTTAGAAAGAACAGGAGGCCCATTACTTTGTTGAATGTTGTCTATAAGATTCTAGCCAAGACTCTAGCAGTGCGAATTGAAAAGATGCTCCCTACAGTGATCAATAGCACTCAAACTAGATTTGTCAAAGGTAGGTATATTCTAGAGAATCTCATAACTTGCTAAGAGGCCATGAACTGGGCAAAGATTTTAGGACAAAAAGGGGTCATGCTTCTTATAGACTATGAAAAAGCATATGATAGGATTGAGTGGAAATTCATCTTGATGATGCTAGAGGCCCTTGGATTTCCTCCCCACTTTTGCAGAATGGTGTCAACATTGCTATATGGGGCTATGGCTATTGTTGAAATAAATGGTGTCAGGTATGAATTATTTAGTCTCTCTAGATTTATCAGACAGGGCTGCCCTCTGGCCCCCTCCCTATTTGTGATTGCAGCTGACCCCCTCAATTTCCTCCTTAGAGATGACTCTCTCTCTCCTAGCATAAAAGGTGTCCTTCTTCCCAATAAATAGGAGGTTTCCAATGTACAGTTTGCAAATGATACATCTATTCTTCTTTAGTTAGAAGAAGCTAATATGAGACACCTTATGGTCAAACTTGGAATTTTTTGCCAATCCTCTGGAAGTAAAGTCTCCCTCTCCAAATCTATTATGCTGGGATGGGACTAGAACTCGCCTGATTGGTGGAGTAACTTTGACTTTTCCTGGGGTGGACCATATCACCTTGTCAGATACCTAGGCATTCCCTTTTCTATATCTTCCAATCTTAACTTGATGTGGGATAGGGTGTTTGAAAGGATTAGCAAAAAACTTTCAAAGTGGAATAGTAATCTTCTATCCTTCCCTGACAAATTTCAATTTTTCCAGAAGATCCTTTCCTCTTATCCTATCTATTTTTCCTCTATGTGGATCTTTAATCAGATTCAAGTTAACTTTATCCAAAAGATTATCAGAGATTTCCTCTGGTCAGATGGCAATGAGACTAGAAGGATGCATGTTGTATCTTGGGAATGGTGTACTAGAGTGAGAGCTTGGGGAGGATTAGGCCTCAAGGACCTCAAGTCTCAAGGTGTGGCTCTAGCTATTAAGTGGATAGCTAAAGCCAGAGAAGGGGATGAACCGTGGAAAGTGTTGACTGGGAATAATCTACAGATGGCTCATTGTAGCAGACCTAAAGGTTGGAAAAATTTGTGCTTTTCTAACTCTCTC
Source organism: Chamaecyparis obtusa (assembly GCA_027943335.1). NCBI lineage: Eukaryota > Viridiplantae > Streptophyta > Pinopsida > Cupressales > Cupressaceae > Chamaecyparis > Chamaecyparis obtusa. The sequence continues at coordinate 14,335 of BSBK01013722.1, read as the reverse complement.
ATAGTTGATGCTTCCCTAGTAGTACAAGGATCTAATGTGTTTAAGAGTATTTGGAAGGCATGTAGATATGTAAAAGGTTTCTTGACCAATAAGGAGCCATTTGAAAAATCTGGAATTATATGCAGAAAGAAATCTATTTGGTGGAATTTGAATCATGGAGGCAAAAAACTTGCTCTCCTCTAGGGATGCTTAGCAAAGAAATGGATGGGACTTGGCATTGCTTCATTTGGGGATATCCTGCATCTCGGTAAAATTATGGATTGGAAATGGTTAGAGGAACAGTATAATCTACCCCAGTCACACTGGAGAACATATTATGTTATTAGAGAAGCCCTACTATCTCTTGGTCCCATCAAAGATTGTTGTAATGACTCATGCTGTGACTTTCAATTATACTGGCCTGATAGAACCCCTCTTCACCTTGGTAAATCTAAATATCTCTATTAGCTGTTAACCAATAAGAATGATATTTTTTCTCATGCCAAGTGGAAATGGGGAGTAGAGATTAATGACTTGGATTGGATGAAATATTTTACCCAGCTGTGGACCAGACTTGTGGAACCCAAAATCTCTTGTTTCTTGTGGAAGTTTTTCCTACTTAAGTTTCCATTTAAGAAGAAGCTTGGGGGAGAACCTAATATCTACTCTATTTGTAGATAGCCTGAATCTGTCATCCATGTCTTTTTTGAATGCTTCTTTGCCTCTAAAATTTGGAATATCTTTGGTTTATCATTCAGAACTCATTTTAATGCTTTTAATATTATCTCTAGAACTATCAACTATAGAAAATTTTGCAATTCTTTCTGGTCTTTTCTTTCTTTTGTTGTTTTATGGCTCATCTGAAAGTCTCAGAATAATGATGTACTTGCAAGAAAGAACAAGAACCTTACTAAGTCTCATAAGAGACTCATATATTCTGATATTGCCATGCAGGTCACAGTGATCCTAAAGGTGAAAGAAAGAAAGTTTTTGTAGGTTTTAAGGGATGAGAAGGCTAGCATAGAGAATTCAAAGATTGCATATGGCTACACCTCGATGATGGAGAAGGATGAGTTTGATTCCACCCTCAAAGAATTTATCGAGCAGATCAAGCATGACAATCTACAAAAAGAATTGAGGCGCAAAGTAGAGTATGACTGCAGTGTTTTGGGCTATAACTCAGTCTCACCTGACACCAATGATGAGGAGGAAAAAGAGGAGGAAGATCCTCCTTGAAACATTTGAGATCTATTTCATATTTTTTTGATACAGCAAGGCCTTTGTTTTGTAATATGTAGCTGAAACATATACTCTGTAGTGATGTGATATGTGGGATATTTTAACTTTGATCCATTACTATTTTGTACAAGACTGTTTAATTGGTATGCAATAGAAATTTTTTTTTTTAAAATATCTTTTAATTAAATAAAAATAATATTTTAATCAAATAATTAAATCACTTTATCCTAAGCCACATTTAATTAAAAGAATAAATCTCTTTTAAATAAATAAAAAATCTTTTAATTAAATAATGGAAACCACTTTGCAAAAAATAAAATAAATAATAAAATAAAAATGAAAAGAAAAATACTTTTTGTCTACACATTGAATGTAGACTTTCCAAGATGAGTGGAATATCCTTTTACCTCTTAATCACTTCTACGCATCTTTTTGCCTCTTAACCATGTCCATTGGTTTTGCCTCTTGAGAATCTTGAACAGATGGATCAACCAAGATTTAATCTCCACCATTGCTCATTTCATTTTGCCTCTTAATCTTCACCGTCCATTCATTTCGAAAATCCTTTATAAGGAGCCCCCTCTTTCTCATTTATGCATGGAGATTTTAGAGATCAAGATTTATGTTATTGTTATGCAGGTTTGGAGAGTGATTTTGGAGGAGAATTTGAGCACTTGAGCTTGGATATTGCTACTTATCTTTTCTTGTCTTCTTCTCTCATGCCTCCATGGAAATCTATTTAGATTACTCTTGCATTTACATGTTAGATTAGATTCATATTTCCTTTCATAGAATAATCTTGCATAAGCATTTCTTTTCATAGATTAGTTTTCTTTCATGCATTGTTATCATATATAATAGCTTCCATTTTTCATTTGCATGCATACTTGATGATCACGAAGACTGGCATTCTTGATTTTTATCTTTGAATCTCTCATTTTATGGTGTACTTGCATGGGCACAAACTAGGTCTAATTTGAGGGCGTCCATTAGAAACCCTTGCACTCCATGAATAGAGAGCTATGAGTCGCAATTTGAGACCTCATTCTTGAGAAATCTTGGATATAATGACTCATAAAAGTGTGTCAACATTTTAGCACATAGTAGCCACCTTCAAGACATCAAAATTCAAAAAAAATTTGCATGACAAAGTAGTTATTAGAAAGAAAGATTCAATTCAATTTTTTTAGAAGTAATCAATTTGATCAAGCAAAACAGAGGATAAATTACTACACATAGAGGTGATATTTATTCATTATATCATATATCTAAATCAAAAAAAGTATAGTTGTCATTTACAGATACTTTTTGTTATTCTCTAATCATTGTAACAAATTTTGTCAAATCTCTTAACAGAGTAGACTCAATAGTCAGATTATAAATATCTTAACCGAGTGCACACTCAAGTAGTGTTGTTCAAATCTTACACAAGGTACATCTAATCAATCTAATTGTTACTCCCAATAGGGTAAGATCACCAAAACTGATCACAACTTGTACCCTTAGCCAACATACTTTATTATCTGTAGTACTGAAGAATTTGTGGGTGTCATCCCCACTACAGTTTTTACCTTCTAACAAGGGTTTCTACGTAACCAAAATACTTGTGTCAAGTGTTACATTTTATGATTGATTTATTGTTTTTTTTTATGCACTTTACATTTACAAAGTTATTTGAATGAATGTGGCAAATAATAGATTCAGTTGGATAGTGAGTAACTACTATTGTAGTTTGGAACTTTAATGTTTTTGAGGGTACCGATTCACCCCTCCCCTCTCAGTCCCTTATCTTTCCATCTTAAGAATTGGTATCAGAGCTAGATATCTTATTTGGAAGTTTAACCATTGAAGAGGAAAGATCTCAAGATGGAAAAATACAAGTTGGACAAGACAATTGAGAATCAAAAGATTCAGATGAAAATCTTCATTGAGAAAAACAAGCAAGATAAGGATGGGTTGAAAAACTTACTGGTTAAGAGAAAGGACGTGGCTATTCACAAATGTGAGATTGATTACCATGAAGAAGAAATTGATGATCTGTTTGATAATTTTGGATGCAGTTCAGGCAGTATATCTGACATATTTGAAAGTGTAATTTCTGACTTATATGAGAAAAATCTTCATTTGACTGAACAACTTAAAGCCCTATAGATCGGACAAGAAGCACAATGGTAAGAATTATTGATGTGATGAATAATGCTAGACAAGCTAAATAAGGAATAAATTTGGCTATTGAAGACAAAAGACAAATGAATGAATAGTTAGAAGTTAAGGAATCTGAGATATTGAGACTTATCGAGCATCACTTTGAAATATCCAATTAGATGGTTGTTGTAAGCCTGGAGATCACTGGAGTAAATAATGAGTTATTAAGGAAACTTTAAGACATTGGTCTACTCGGGGAAGAAAATGAAAAATTGAGAAATGAAGTGAGAATGTAGCAGCAACATAATGAGATGATGAAAAAGGATGAAGATAGTTCCAAGAAAATTGATGGTTTTTTGATAAGTCAAAGAGGACTTTGAAGCACTACTGGATTAGGCTACACCAAGAAAGGAGAATCATCTAAGAAAGATGAATAACTACAAGATTCAGAGACCTAAGACACTAACATGGTATCACAGTGGTAAACTGGGCCACACTTCAAATGTTTGCAAGAGTAAAGCACAAGGTAAACCTAAATCCACTCCTAAGTTCAATGGTCATTGTTATAGTTGTAACAAGCATGGACACAAGGAATATGAATGTAGATCTAAGTTGAATAGGACTCCTAAAAAATCCTACATGGAGAAACACTGTCACACTTGCAACATGCATGGACACACCTCACAAGAATGTAGAACAAAGATGAAGCAAGTCTGGACACTGAAAGGATAGAACAAGACCTATCAATTGAGAAGACAAGGAGATTCCTATACTTGGGACTATAACAGATGGGTTAACTACACATGTGGAAGATATTGACATATTGTAGCTAATTGCAAGAGGAAGAGATGGGCAGACATATCTCTTAGCTAGACACACACTGGTGTGGCATGTTTACACTGTCACAAGGTCGGTCACCTAAGTAAAGATTGTAGAGATGGAGCACCAGAAACACAAGTCTTTGAAAATGCCAATACAATTGAAGACATCATGAGGATAAGAAACACTATGATAATGTTGAGTCAAGTGATGTAGTTGGTGAAACCTTGTCCATTGGATTGGGTGACATCGACATCTCCACCTAAGATGAAAAGGGTATGTATGGAACTAAAAATTCAAACTGGTTACATCTATCATATAGTTCCTTATATTAGATGTGCACATACCAAATCTACATGAATTAAGATGCATTATGGTTTTACAAGTTTTGAGCTTTAATTGTTTATTGTCAGTATATGATAGACTGAGTAAGAAGTTGCCAGTCGGTAAATATTGTGCAAGGTTAACCAAATGTCAGTACTAACCAAGTGAAAATTTATATGTTAACCGAGTTTATGGTATTTTGTGGTAAACACCAAGCTCTATAGTTGTTGTCAACTTGTGATTAGGTCAAGCATTTATTGCAAAAATGTTTAAGTAGGAATTTGGAAAATCTATAAATATGTGGTGAACTTTGTTCATTTTTCACACAACGATTATGAAGAGAAAAGAGTTTTCAAAGTGATTTTGAAAAAAGGATTTTTAGACCATTTGAGCAAAGATTTGAAGTACTCCGAGTGATCTCATCATCATTCTGAGTAAGTATTATCATCGTCGAGTTATTCATTTGTTTCTTATCTAATGAAGGGTGCTCCCCTTAATACCACAAACACATAATAGAAATAGAGAAACAACAACAATATGCAAGAACAAAAAATGGGCTTCTTATTATCTCCACAAATATGGAATTACAAACTTTTAGAATTACAATATACAAAGCCACATGGGCATTCCCTTACAATATTCTATAGGATGAAGCCTCGAATCAATACCTAGATCTACTACCCAGAATGGTCCCGAACTACCTAAGACAACACTACAACCTTCCTTATATAGGCAATTTTCCACCACCTAGGAAGGTTCTAGAAATTTAGCCTTTAGGGCCGACCAAACTTAGAATTATTTTATTTTTCAATTTATTACATCAAAGTCAGCTCAAAACAACTTTTGAAACCCAAACAAAAATTTTGAAGGAAAATTATTTTCCGCCATTTCAGGTGGCCCAACTTCTGAAGACCATAAGTCATCACCTAATGCTCTGATTGACTATTATGACCCCATTTTGAAAATGGAATGAAGGGCTCTACAACACCTAAATAAGAAAGCTTCATTCAGCTAAAGTTTTGACCTCCTCTAGGGCCTCTAAAGTCTTCAAAACTGAGTTCAAAGTTTCTATACCCTATTTCCAAAACTAAAAATTTTCAATATCTTCAAAACTAGACTTGATCCGGCAATGGAATTTTACTGGCAGGCTAATACGACCAAAATGAACCTCCACTTATGAAATCAGAAGATTCTGAGATCATATGAATAGCTTACTAAAAATAGTAAGTTTCCATAAATAGCAGCTCCGCACAAGATAGCCCTTATTTAAACAAAACTAGAAATATTTTTGGGTGATGCAAGATTTCTCTTACACCCAAGATGCTCCTGCATCATTATCAAACCCCTAAACAAGAAACTATGCTATTTGCTTCAACTATGAACAAGTCCAAGTATCCAAAGGAGGACAAAGTTAATCCAATTTTTTCTACTACACGTAATGAGCCTAAATACAAACTTAATCCAGAAGTGTCATCACAAATTGACAAAGTGGGTACTTTTTCAAGCATACCAGCTAGGGTTTTGCTGGTAGAAGATGTGTTTTCATACATTCACTACAAGATATGGTAAATTGGAGATTTTGAGATGTTTGCAACTTATCAAAAGTTATGTGGTGAAGCTGAAAAGTTGAAATCTGATCATGAGCACCTGAAAGTTAAGGGTCTGGTTAATGCCCAAAATTTCCTGAAGAATTTCAAAAATGAATGGATAAGAATAGTTCTAAGTTGGTATCATGATGGAAAATTATGGTTGGATGAGCCCATAAAGATTACAAAGAATATCATAAAAGAGGTAATGGGATACCGAACTATTGACAAAGTCAAGTCAATAAGGAATGCACCTCGAGCTGAGATACAAAAGAACATTGGAGCTGAATGGGACGATAGAGAAATGAAAGTGAGCACAATCAAAGATCTAGAGACAACATTTAGAGCGTATGACATTGGTTATAGGATATTCCAATCAAGTAGACCAAAAAGTGTACCGTATGTTGCTGTTGACATTGCATACAAGATAGTTAAGAAGGGATCTTAATTGGACCTTGCCGAGCTACTTTTGAAGAAAGTAGAGGAAAACATGAAGACTATTCGGTTGGCTAAGTCCAACACCTATAAGTCTAGTTCCTTACTACTTTTCATATTCTTCTATGTGCAAAATTTTTTCCCTTTGGTTGGTAATGTAGATTGGTTAACCGACAAGCCAGTTACACTCCAGATTACATATTTGATTAATAGTTTGGGAGATAATTTTAACAGTTTAGTAGACAGTTACTTTCAATAATTTAAGGAGAGAATAAATTTAAGTAGCAGAATTCCAAAACAACTAGTGGAAGAATATGAATATGAAATTTTCTTTCTAGTTGATACAGATTACACTTTGATTAAGGTTTTGAAACAAAGGATAAAATGGCTATCACCTATGGGTTATAAGTTAGATATTGATTATACCTCTAGATCAATAAAGGATTTATTGGATGAGCCTAAGGACCCTAAATCTGCTAGGTTTGGCACTTATAAAGAAGCCAAGACAAGGATAAAGTCAGACATAATTATTGGTAAAATAACAAATAAATCCACAAAAATGATTAGTAATTTGTTTAATCAATTTTGTGATGATGTTGAATCATCAAAGAGCATACTGGTTGAGGTTGAAACCAAAGATCAATTACTTATTTATGAAAAACCACATGATAATGAAGAAACTAAGTCTAACATAGATTTAGATCCTACACCGGTTTTGCCTTCCCCCACTCCAAAGAAGAAGCAGGTAGAAGTGTAAACAAGGGTACGCACAAGGTCAACAACTACAACTTCACCTCCACTGAAGAAAGGAGTTGTGAAAATAGCTAGGCCTACTACATCATCACCAACAAAGAACTACAAGAAGAGATGTACAAAAACTACTACCAAGACCCCTAAGAAAAGAAGAAAATTAATTAGAGGGAAGGATGATATAGATGATGATGAAGATGAAACTAAGAAATTTAAATTTGTTATAAATAAAAACCATTCTATTGATGAAGTAGCTGAGGATATAATAGAAAATGGAGAGTTAAGTGATCCTGAAATTAGTCAGCTTGAGCATTTGTCAACTGAAGACTAGAATAAGATTGAAGAAGCTATAATTTAGATGATGATCAAATTAAGGAATGTACCAATTGAATTCTCTAAGTATGTACCTATTATACACTAAGTTTGCACCTTTTCTCAAGCTCTCGTAGTCTTGAGAACTCAATATAACTTGGGAATCATCTTCAGGTTGTGGGACCTATGCTAACTGAGATGAAACCTCTAGGTTCTAGGCTGGTTCCTCTTGGATAATCACCCTGATTTTCTTCCTAACATGAAAAGTAAATTCTTTTGAGGGAAAGGGATAGAAGGGATGCTTGGAAAGGGAAATAATAGAAAGAAAATCTACCTACTAGGTGATGCACCGAAACTAGGGTTTGGATCTCAGTATAGAGGAATGAAACCAGTGAAAGGCTTAGGTCTAGGAGATCACAACTTACTAAATAGGCTTGCATAAGCATTTCATAAGATGGCCTAAACATAAGATACAACTTATGACCTATAAGCAGACATTCACTTCTGCAACCCAGTGTAGGATTGAGACAAGACTATTAGGGGCTGAATTATACCCACAAAAACACCTAAATCAGATCAAACATAGGAAACACATGAAATTGTAGAAAGAAAGAGGTATCAGAAAACCTAAGATATCACTGAAAACATCATACACTTTAATCCAATAAGAGATAACTCACATAAGAAGGCATAAGGACAACAAGAGTGTCATAAAATGCTTTGCCATATCTGAATTATTAATGGGAGATTACAAAGAGTAAAAAAACTAGAGGACAAAAAGTGTCACAGATAGCTTTCTAAGAAAGAGGCTTTCCTTTTTACAAAATGTCTTCTCTTAGCTCTACAAGCTCCAAAAAACACTATATACATCCCTCAACTACACGCAGGTAGGAGTCAAAAAAATAACCAGGGTTATAGATTAAATAATACAATATCCAACCCTAGGGTAAAAATTTTGATCATAAATACAATTTTGCAAATATCTCAACTGATTAGATATCTTGTTTTCATGCCCATCCCTGTACTACATCACCTGCAAACAAGCCGCCTAGATTCATCAACCCACCTATAAGTCCACTAAGTCATAAAGACTCCAAATCTGATCTCAGATCCTGGAAAGGACCACAAACAATTGCCTAAAAGATCTTTGCACATTGGCCCACCATGAATGCCACCAAAGTACTTCACAGGGACAAGAATTGACTCATGGTGGCCAGCCAAACCTCTTCATCATCTTCACAACTTGCAACTATCCTAGCGACATCAATTTTTAGCTACCCACACTTGAAAACATGTCCCTCAGAAGAAAGCCCGCCAAAACTAGCCACACCACTTTGAAATAGCACTGGTCATATGATCGCATGAGCCCAAAAGCCTTCATGTGATCATGCGACAAGCCTCATTGAATCTGTCTCCACTTCGCACACATCCTGCAAACAAACACTGGCAAAAACTTAGGCTCGAGATCGCATTGCCTTTGAAAAAATGTTGGTTGCATGATTGCATGAGCTTAGAAAGCCACATGTGATCATGTGACAAGCCCTCTGTTAATTGCAACCTACCATGCAAGACACCTAGCCCCATAAAAAATCCACCTATCAACCACATGGACCAATAGGAAACTCGCACGGGCTCGATCCACCTTGACTTTCCTTTCTTCAGTTACTCGACACTATTTTGACTACAAACCCCAACTCAGCCTCCACCTCAGGGTCACCTTCTCCTTAGTCGCCAAGTCATTTAATCTTTTCCCTAACCCTAGTTCCATCCAGTGACCATGTGAAACCCTTTGTCCATGCAACTGCGCACTTTCTTAACCAACCCGGGCCCTCCTGCAAATCCTCATTAGCACATGGTGACCAACCATACATGAACACATCAGTGTGACATGACACATCAAACCCATGATAGAAGGATCTCATCAAATGGTTGTTGCATGATCACATGGGGTCGGAAGATGCCATGTGAACATGCGACCACCATTAGATCTTTACCGCACTTGCATCCTGGGCTCACTGTCAAACCTCATCAGCACACAATGACCAACCATACTCAAACACATCAATGTGACATGGCACATCAGACCCACGACAGAAGGATCTCATCGAATGGTTGTTGCATGATCACATGGGGTCAGAAGATCCCATGTGAACATGCGACCATCGTTAGATCTTTACCGCACTTTCATCCCAGGCCCATTGTAAAACCTTGTCACCAACTGACCAATGAAACATGGGCACATCACCAAACTATAGGCCCTTATCGGTGCGGCTAACGGTTTGTCACATGTTCACATAGCCTAAAAAGGGGCTATGCGATCATGTGACAGATTGCTAGCGTTCTTCAAAAACAACCACTGGGCCCACCTAATCAGAGTTGTGCACATGGAAAATGTTGACACCAGAGAAGAATAATGAAGCACTGAAAACAACTGAGGTTTTCACTTGAAGCTTGAAAACATCTTGGGTTTTCAGAGCGGAGGTCAAAAACACAGAGGGTTTTCGACACTGAACATTTTTTTGAAACTTTGCGGCCTGAGTGTTTCCTGCAACATTAAAAATTGAAAATCTCTGAGGGCCTTGTGATTTAACATGTGTGATCTGAACTGAGGCTTGAGAACATATCAAATAACATGGGTTTCAGAGTGCAAAGCATAACAATATGTGGATCAACTTTGCAAGCAAAACAAGATGCAGTAGGAATTAGACATTTGTAGAGGCCATAATTGAAAGATGGGAAATTTTGGGTAACATTTTGGCGACTTCTATGGGGTGTCAACTTGCTAGACATTAGACCAATAGCCTTTGAAGCAATCCATTGGGCATAGGAGTCATATAAGCACAAAACTATGACAAAGTGGCAAAAACTGAACAGAGGGACAAAACTTGTGCATGAGCACTTCTTGGAAAATAGGAAAAACTAATCTAGAAAGCAGGGAAGCTAACCTAGCCTAAAATAACCAGTGCAAAGACCTAGTTAAACAAAACCATTCATTGGACTGTTGAAATAACTACCCTTTCTCCTTAGGGTATTAAACTTTGCGCAATTGATGCTAACAAGGAGAAAGTAGGAAACAAAAATATACTGAATTATTTAGCAAATCTCCTCCTGAATTTGGTATACCAGATTACTAACCTCAATTAGATCATAGATGCTGCTCTCCACAAGAGTCTGATATAGCTGGATAATTCCCTAGTCACCAAGGAGTGGACCCTTGACATCACCCTCCATTGATTCCTTGAGTATGCATGTCTTGCTTGACCCCATTTGGGCTAGATATCTGATAGGACATCCCCTAGAGAGCATAAAACTAGGCCCTTCTTGCTACTTAGCATGCATCTTATGAATGTCTTTAGTAGGAAGATCAAGAACTTGCCCCTCCATGATAATCTCACATCTGTTTTCTTCTTCTACAGTTGGGACATAATTAACCCCCTAAAACACAAACTCCTCCTTAAGCACATGCAAGCCATTATCTTTTCCAGGAAGATGAGGATCATCAACAAGAGTTGAGTAGAAAGCATCAATTATCAGATCAAAATCATCTTGTCACTCTAAGTCAGTAGCAACTCTATTATCTTCACTTCCACAATCAGAGGGATCAACTAATGAACTTTGCACTACCTCATCCTGCTCAATATGGAAAGGCATCTCCTCAAATAGATCAGTTGGGCTCTCTCCTTCTTCACTTTCTTTCTTATCCTGATCTGATTACTCTAATCCACCCTAATGTAATAACCTTACCTGCTCCTCATGATCATCATGAAAAAGTACACCTAAAAGATAAAAATCATCTTCTTTCTTGTGGCCTGAAATGCTATGAGGTGTAAGGGGCTCTTTAGGAATTAGTTCATAGGGTTTTATCTGCTGCATGACTAGGTCACTATCACTTAGGAAGTGAAAAATTTTAGGTGTCTCCTTTTGTAACACTTCTGACATTTCTCCATCAGGAAGCTCATAGTTCAAGAGAACAAGTTGAAAATCTATAGCCTCCTTCCCAAAAAATGTGTTCAGGTGACTGCCAGCAACTTTGATGTTTTGCGTTGGGACTATATTCTTGATTGGATTGCAGGGATAGAAAGGTCTCTTCACCAAATTTTGCTTCTCACCCTGATCTATTCCTTGACATGGTAGTCTGCCTTGCTGGTAGGATTTTCCTAGAGCTTGGTATTGCGGACTAGAACCCTAACTCTGATTTTGATAAAGCAATGCAACCTCTTGATCCTGCTCATCTATAGTGATCAAGTCTTTGGTTAGAGCCTACAACAAAATCATCATCTCTTGGTTTGTTTCTTATTGATCACTCTTCACTTTGAGTAGCTCTTGAGGAATGTCATCTATGGACTTCCCATAGCTAGGGCTGGCCTGAGGTTCTATTAATGTAGGTATGAGAGTAAATGGAGGTATCTGCAGAGGTATAGTGGGCTGAAGATTGGGAGAGATAGGCATGGGTGGCCTTGGGTTTATCATACCAGCCTGAATTAAGCAATTTTCTACTCTTACAGCTAAATCAAAAGCTTGAGGTAATGAAGTACCTCCTAAAGATTGAATCATGACAGATATATCACTAGTTAGGCTTCTCAAAAAATAAAGGAAAGCACAGTCTACCGAAGGCCTTATATTCATTGGAATCCTATTCCATGTCTTGAGGAATCTACCATTAAAATCTGTCATTAGCTCTTGAGGATCTCTCTTTATGGTTTGGATTTTCTCTACTAGAGACAAAGAATCTGAATCATCCTTAAAGTGTTTGCTGAGGAAGTCTCCAAGTCTATCCCATGAAGTAATGGAGCTAACTACCAAATTTCTAAACCATTCCAGGGCCTTACCTTTAAAGAAGGCAACCAACAACTTGGTGGCATCTTCTTGAGTTATATTATGTATGATGTAGATGGTGGCCACATCTGTAATCTGTTCAAGGGCTGTAGTCTATCCTTCACCTATGAAATTAGGTATGCTTTTTAATGCTGCCAAGGGCACATCATGGTGTTGGGAAAAATTTAATGGACTACCCTGATTAAAGGGTGCAAATGCAAATTATCTTTCCATCAGAAGGGTCTATTTTCTTCATAAGCTCTATCAGAAGTTGGGTCACTGCTCTTCATAATACCAATGGAGTCACCAGATATACTTGAATACTAACCTCTTTAAGGTCTGCACTATGCCATCAGTATATCAGAGATAGCATAATATTTAACATGAATCTAAACTTTGGTCCTACTGGGCATGCCAGAAATGTTATATAATTTCATAGAGATGGACTTATGCATTGAACACCAAGAAAAGAATGAGGGAACAATCCCTAGTTTTGGCAATGCCTACACTGATAGTTCATGAAGTTGAGGAATTGATGAAAACATATTCAAAAAGATTTCTAGTGAAGAGTTGGGCATTGCAGATACTTGATGAAAATTTGGCAGACATTGATGAGAATAGTCAATTAATTTGGAGTTCGATAATTCAAGCCCACAATGAGTCAGAAAAGATGGCTTTGGCCATAATCCTTGAGAGGAAGCTCAAGAGGAAATGAAAAGGAATTCATTCTGATGATGTAGACTTTCCACCAAAGAACACAATTAAGTTATTAGATACCAAGGTACCTGATACTAATGATGCCACCGAGAAAATAAATGTGATCCCAGATGCACCTGAACAAGTTACACTATAGGGAATCAGTAATGATTCTAACGATATACTCATTAAGGACATCACAAATGGTGATCCTGATAACATCAAAGATGATGAGGATGTCATATTTTATGGAGGTGAACCAAAAGAGGAAGCCCCTACTAAGCCAATAGTAAGTACAATACCCAATGATCTTCCAATTTTAGTACAAGCTATTGATATACTTACACAAGAAGAACCCAAAGGCTCAATCCCTAAGCAACATAAAGATACATTAGGGGAACAGACACCAAGCACAACAAATAATTAAATTCCTAAGGAGAAAGAGGTAGATAAACAAGAACAAGATGACCCCAAGCCTAGCAAGACTAGTCTAACATAAACTACATGCAAAGCACCATCTTAGTTGATCGACACACTGGTTAGCAAGGAACCGAAGAAGGAAGATATAGTGTCTATCAAGAAAAATAATCTAAGTGTTGAGGTAAAGGATTTAGCTTCATTTGTTAAAACATCACCCCAAGAATCCAAGAAGAAGAATAAAAAGCATGGAAAAGGGCCAGTCACACTTGATGAAGTGATTAAAATTCCTAACTGTGACCTAAGGACTTTGGACCTCGAGGAATTGAGGAAATATGGGGAGTTATGTACAAGGAAGGTAGTACAGGAGAAGTTGAAAAAAGAGAACAAGAGCAAGAAGATACTTGAGGATGTAAGACACATCTTGCAGTAGGTTGTACTGGATGTCCAAATTAAGGAAGATACCCCCATTTTGGACCAACTTACCATCCTTGCAAGTGAAATAAACACCCCAGACATAGATGCCAAGAAGAAAATTGAAGGGTAAAGGAAAAGATTCAAAATAAGTTACCAAAGAATATTATTGAAGAAGTGGCAATAAAAAAAGAAAAGTTTTTTGAGGTAATCACTGAGTTACAATCTAGTACTTAGAAAATAGTTCAAATTTTATTTAACTTATGCACTGTGGAGACTTTCATTGTCGAGGTCAATGAGAAGATAAAGAAGATAGATACTGATATCTTAGCCAGTGCCAATTTGTCTTTAACTAAGCCAGAGGATTTTCATAAGAATATACTAAAAATTCAAGAACTTAGGAT
>BSBK01013721.1:0-85676 GCA_027943335.1 Chamaecyparis obtusa | reverse complement strand
TAAAATATATCATTGTTACAGATCAAAAAAAGTTTATCTAAAAAATAAATAAAAATATATATTTTTAATTTATATTAGTTGATGCGAATAATATATTTAAAAAATAGAATTAGACAATAGAAAGAGATGAGGAGATAGCAACTGAGAGGAAGAAAGAGCTAAAGATGTAGATGGATATGGAGGAGAGTGATATGTAGAAAAGAAAATGGATAGATAAAGAGAGAGGATAAAGGGTTAGATAGAGATGGTACTAGTGACATATATATATATATATATATATATATATATACATATATATGTATATATATATATATATATATATATATATATATATATATATATGTATATATATATATATATATATATATATATATATATATATATATGTATATATATATATATATATACATATATATATATATATATGTACATATATACATATATATGTACATATATACATATATATGTACATATATACATATATATGTACATATATACATATATATGTACATATATACATATATATGTACATATATACATATATATGTACATATATACATATATATGTACATATATATATATATATATATGTACATATATATATGTACATTTATATATATATACATATATATGTATATATATATATATATATATATATATATATATACATATATATATATGTACATATATATATATATATGTATATATGTATATATATGTATGTATGTATATATATATATGTATGTATATATATATATGTATGTATATATATATATGTATGTATATATATATATATATGTATATATATATATATATGTATATATATATATATATGTATATATATATATATATGTATATATATATATATATGTATATATATATATATGTATATATATATATATATGTATATATATATATGTGTGTATATATATATATATATATGTATATATATATATATATGTATATATATATATATGTATATATATATATATGTATATATATATATATGTATATATATATATATATATATATATATATAATTTTGAAATCACCTGAAAACCATATTTCTGGCATGAGATAGGTGTGGTTCGATTTCTCATGCAATAAGCCTATTGGAAAATAAGCATTTCTAGTGAAATAGAACTTCTAGGTTATATATCGGTCTATGATTATATTATCAAATATTATTATAAAGGAGTAATAATAATTTATTTATTCATTTTTGTTTGGGTGACTGATTATTAGTGACTGATTATTAGTGACTGATTATTTAGTCATTTATTTGGTCCTTTATTTAGTCATTTTTTTCTAGGTGACTAATTATTTAGTCATTTATTTAGTCATTTATTTGGTCATTTATTTAGTCATTTTAATTTGGTTGAACTTGTGATTTTACCTGATGACCAAATTAGTCACTTATTTAGTCATTTATGTAGGTATAGGATTGATTACTAAGACGGGGGATGAATCAATAATCACCCACTCTCTTTGATTTTCACAATTCCAATACTTCTTTAACGGATTTACCAAATAAGATACAGTTTAACCTATAACATCATTATCAGTTAAATGAACATTAAACATCCATGCAACATATAAATTATCCACACAAAACCAACACAAGTATTTATCTCGTGGAAACCTGATTAAGGTGAAAACCACGGTGTGAAAAAAATGCCCACAAATAATTTGAACTCTTCTAAAATACGCTCGATTAAGACCCTGCCCTGTTAAAGTCTCACCTAATAAGGGTTACAAAAGCATGGTTAAATGCTACCCAATTAAGGGATTTCCCTGAGACCTGTTAATTAAAGTATTTACCCTATTAGGAGTAACCTAGTTAGAGGATTTTGAACACTCTTTTGAGAATGTCACCTGGTTAGAGGATTTCACAATAAACCTATTAGGGCCACTCAATAAGGTATTTTACTATCATAATTGTTAGAGAGTAACAGATAACAAATGATTTGTAGTTCACACTATTCTTTCTAATTCAAATCTAATGAAGTTCTTTAACACAATAACATACCAATTCAATTCTTTGTTCTTCTATATGTCCTTCTATATGTTCTTCTCTATGATCACAATAATACTTCTCTATTTTGTTGATATCCTGTCTTTCACCATAATCTCCTTCTGTCTTTGTCATGATACCAGACTCATTCTTTCTTCTTCCTTAAGTATGAATTCCTCAATCATAAACCTAAATATAATTATATGTATCTTTCATATCAAATCTAACCATCCATATTTATTTTCTCTATATCTTTGTCGGCCTGCTAATTGATAAACCATTTTACTCTTGTAGAAACTTCCTTGATATGCTTTACCTCAATCTTTGTTTCATCATTGTTGTGGTTCCACAACCACACTCCCCTTTTGGGCCACTTGGCTAAGGGGCCCCCCTTCTTTTTTCTTATTTTCAAGCTATGTCAGTCAGTTTATCCCTTGTTAGGGATTGTCCCTTGAGGTTTTAGTTTATTTTCATCCTTTCGCACTTTCAGACTTCCTAAGGTGCGAAAGCTCTAAAAATTCAAAGTGTGTTGTGTCCTTGAAGCTTTAGCCCTTTTTCGCACTTTTGGATTTGTTGGAGTTTTGCAACCCTGAAACACTGAAAGTTTGATCTCCCTAATAGGAGATCAGCCTTCGGTGTTTTGGACGTCTGAAACCTCTGAAAGTCTGAAAGACCGATAGCCGGAGGGTGGCTGACGTCATCCTTTGAAGGCCTATATTAGGCACATGTGGGGCTTATTTTCTCACTTGTGCTTTTTATTCACCTTTGTTTTTTAGAGCTTTTGAGTGCGCGTAGAGCTTCCAATTGTCAGATCACCTAGTTTCTTGGCTTCTTTTGGATGAATTGTACAAATGATTATGAGGTTTCAATCTGTGACTACTGTTGGATGAGCCTAACGCTCACACAAGGTTCTCTACTTCTACGAGTTCCCCATAAGGTAAAAGATGTAGATTCAGAGGATATCTTGGATCCCATCTACAATCAAGATAAAATTTACACCAGGGCTATCCTCAACACTGAGGTTGATAGAGATGAGAATTATGACATTAATTTCAAATCTTGTCATGTCATCAAGGTGACAAAAGCATGAATTTCCCATCCATTAAAAATGGACCCAGTACCAATGAAACAACAACCAGCCCAAACTTCAAAAGAGAAGAAGAAGAAGAAAGGGAAGAGGTGTTGATGCCACAATTTAAAGAAGCTGTGTTGTTGAGGCCAGAAATAGTTTACAGACACCCAACACCCAGCTTCTTATGGGTCAAATCCTCATTCCAAGCCTCCAAAGACCAGGATGACTGGAAGCATAGCTTTGTCTGATGCTTCATCTTTGAGTGGCCAAGAGCAATTAATATGCCCAAGAGGGCATCCAAGGTGAAGTTGATTGGGTCTAGGCCCGTTAGAGTTATAAAAGGACATGTTTACAAGAGGAAAAGTTCCTCTACATATTCTCATATGGAGACTATTCTAGAAGAGGATGAGGAAGGTGAAAAAGATAATGAATATGAAGTACCACTTAGTTGGAGGACATGGTCTGCAAGTTTCTTGAAAAGAAGGAAAATATAGGGAGAGGATGTACAGATAGATTAGGAGGAAGAGAACCAAACAGAGTAGGTGAATCCAAGGGATTCTCTAGGGGATGATGAGTTTGATATATCAAATTTTGAAGGTCTCTATGGATTCAATGAATTTGAACAATAAATCCCAATGAAAGGGCCTTCTGTAGATCAACAATTTCCATTTTCATTCATATCCCCTCTAGTGCAATTCACAGCTACAACTCCTATGGGAAATGTAGGATAAGAATCCCAACAAGAACCTCAAGAATCAACAAAGGAAGTAGTGCATACAAGTTAGGGAGAGTCCACTGAATCTAATAAGGACTCCTCCATTGGGATTACTTTAGAATAAGACATAGGAGCCTCAGTTCCTCTGCCTCAGCAAGCTCTAGTTCCTCCACCATAGCAAGCCTCAATTCCACCACCTCCAAGAACTTCACTTCCACCTCAAATCCTAACCAATCCACCTTTGACCACTTTGCTTCCACCATGGGTTCCAACTAGTCAACCTCCATCATAAATGCCACCTACTCAAATCCCCATACCTACTCCACCTCTTGTTCATATATCGATGCCTTCACCTACTCCCCCTATTTCCCCTACTCCACCTCTTACTCCCATGCCACCAATACAGAACCCAACTCCACCAATGCCTACTCCTCCATCTTCTCACACTGAGACAGCTCAACAAAGAGCCCAAGAACTCGAAAAGAAGATTGAAGTAGAAAAGGAGGTACAGTTAGAGGAACAAACTAGGTCAGAAGAGAAGACTACAGGAGAAGAACAAGTAGCAGGAGAAGAAGGGGTAAGAGAAGAGGTAAGGGAGGAGGAAATAGAAGGAGAGAAAGAGCCAGAATGCAAAGCTTCCACCTCAAGATTAGTCTCACCCTATGAGCCTATTAATGTCATTTCCATACCAACCTGGTTCACCAAAGAAATACAACCAAGGGTGAGGGTCTACATGGATGAAGAGGATACAAACATTGTAGTGCTAGGCCAAGCATTCCATCAAGGAGAATCCAGTGCCTGAGTGAGGACCTTATCATATGTAACACAAGATCAAAGGGGTAGATGAAAGGCACAAGTAGTTGTACCTACATTGGATACTCGTATGACTGAGATTAATCCAGAAGACTATGTTTTGAAGAAGTAGACCTAGGGGAACCAACAAGGGAAGGTAGAAAAACTTTGGCTACTTTAGGGTTGAAGCATGCATTAGGCTTCATGGACAAAGATGAGGAAAAGATAAAAGCTTTAATGGAAAAAAATGAATCCATGAAGAGATTCATTCTTAAGATAGCAGGTCCCATTGACCCTAGTAACCTTGAGGCCTCATTACAAGATATTTTGGAGAAAAGGGGTGCTTCTGAGATACCGATTGATTTTCACATTCTTTCATTCATGCCTACTCCAATTGGAAGGCTGATTTTGAAGAGTTTTCTAGAAATGCTCTTATGGAAATTTTGAGACCCTTTAGGGGTATTCTTAAAGAAATTAACAATTTGGTAAAATTAATGTGTGAAGAGGATGGTCTCGAGGAAAGAATTCTTAAATGGCAGAAGGCTCTCGATGATCTCATAATAATAAGGAAGCAGTGCTTCCAAGTTTTGGTAAAGATATATGAAGGGTCGGAGCTGGACAATTTTGAAGAATGGATCAGAGATATTACTGAAGCTCTAAAAGTCTACCAAAAGTGTGTGGGTAAGATTGATAAGAAAAGAGATGAAGGAATGCTTTGGGTTGAGGAAATGCATAAGGTTTTTGAAGGTTTAGACTTGGACCTTTATGATGATGATGATGATGAGAAAATGATGCACCCAATTAAAGACATTATGCATCAATACTTGCATATCTTCAATGGAGTTAAAACAAATGATGACCTCCAACAAATGTTTTATGAAAAGGAGGAGATGCAGAAAATGTTGGCTCATGAAGAAGAAATAAGGGGCTTTGCCAATGAATTGGTCACCTTCTGAGAGAAGCAACAAGAGCACCTAAAAAGCATCCAAATGGTGCATTTTAAATAAATACAAGAGATAGTAGAAAGGCTCTGCAAGGCACATCCAGAGATACTCCCAAGCCGCTAAGTGTCTAGTTTTGGACTTAGCCAATTTTTGCATGGAGAAAGAACTTTCTTGATACTTAGTCAATTTTTTTACTTCAAGATTTTTGGCCTTTCGGCCTTTCAAGTTTTTCAGCCTTCGAAAGTCTGAAATTTTGTCAAATGGGTTGTTCAAATACTTAGTCATTTCTTCAACTTCATTTTTTCAGAGCAAGGGTCAGGGTCCAAAATTTCTAGGCCATCACCGCCAACAACTTCTAGTCTTCTATAGAAGATTTTTAGTCAGATTGATCACTTTTTTGGGGTTGTTTCCACATGTTTTGGGGGTATCTTTCAATTGGATCCATAAAGGAGAGCTATGGCATGGAATAAAGGAAAAACTCCAAGTTTTACAAGAAGAGCATGCATAGAAATGGAGAAGTTCTAGAACATGATTTTGACTTGTTAATGCATCCTTTTCTTCTAGAATTGTAATGCACGAAGATTAATTTTGTGCTAGATAGCTTAGATTTGTTTTAGGGATAGTTTTCATTCAATAAACTTTAGTTTTATATTTTTTTCAAGTTTCATGTGCAGCTGAAACCCTAGCTGGGAAATTTATTTCCCTAAAGAGTAAAGCTCTATAAATTGTAAGAAAACAATGTAATTAAGGTTGGTTATTATTGCAATACAATACTTACAATTGGTGCTTCAATCATGGTGCGATATTTTCTACTATCTTTGTGAGATTTATGAATGTGTGTTTGCTCATTCCTTTATTTCAAAGAGCCAATTGATTGTATGGTAATTTTTATCTGCGATTACATTAGTCTGGTATTTATCATTGTTGTATTGCTTTGTTTTGATGAATTATTGGAAAGATTGTTCTCTAGTGCTTCAAGATAATTTTTTCTCATGTGTGTGCACATTCACGGTGGCTTCATGATCTGATGAATTTTGACATATCTTGCATCTACATTTATTTTTGCTGATGATTGCATCTGCAAAATCATGATTGTGATTCATTCAGATCTTCATTTGGTGGGTTTTCTCCATCTTCTTGGTACTTTAATTCACAAGGAAATGCAACATTGGTTTATATCCATTTTTTTGTAGTCCCTCGAAGATAACCAACAAAGGCCTCCTCATGAACAGATTCACATTTGTCTTCAATTGAGTTATCTAAGCAATTGAGACCCAACCCAAAAGAAACCTTGAGATTTAATTACATCACTCTTCCAAGAAGGGAATTTTTTCACATAAATTCCTATCTATTTTCTTGTGTAAAAATGATGCTCAACAATCACCTTTCTCCTTAAATTATTTCTAAGTCATCCCACTTTACTATTTCATCATCTATTCTTCTCTTTCCTTTAATTCTTCACTATCTTTGATAAGACTTCCTTTGTACCAATAAGAGTTTATTCAATGTACCGATAAGATAATAGTTTATCAGTAAGTATCTTATGTTAGCATGAATTCTTATGATATTCCTATGGGGGAGTATCCTAGGAATGATGGAGGCATGATTATAGTGACTATGTGTTGCATTCATGACAGAGTTTGTCATTGATGTCAATATATGTTATTGACTGGTTGTTTAGAAGCTTGCAGATAGGTTGCAGAGAATTGTGCAGACATAGTAAAGAGAATTAGCACATGTGATCTTAGAGAAAGAATCTTTATGATGTCTTGGTTCACCATCTATGATCACACATGGTTATGACTTGATCAGATAGAGTTATGACTTATTTACTGATAACTATTTCTCAGGAGACATAAACTATGTTTTTCACAGAGTTGATTGCATAACTTTTTGGATAGCACTCATGGTTGTTTAAGTTATGATTTGAAAACATAGGTTCATGTTGGACAGTGGCTAGAGAGATGATCATTATCATATGGAGTTGTGAACATACATGTAACGTCATCTATGGCATGTGTATTAGCGAAGACCTATTTGGAGGCTAACTTGAAACATGTTTCAAGTAATATGATGTGCAAGCTTAATTTAAGAATCTGAATGATAAATTGATGTAATAATTATGTTGTAACATTGTAAGATGGTTTGTATGCATCTTTTCATGGGTCTATTCATATTTTGTAAATAGGATTTATCCTATGAAGGCCGACTTGGATATAATTATTGTAACTTGTATATAAGGGTTGAAATCCTTAGAAAATAAATGTGAACAATAATGAATAATTGCATATGCAAGATGCAGAGGTGAATACAAAATTGAGGAAGAATTAGATAATCTTTAAAGAATAGTTGTTGTGCACTTTGGCACAAGGTGGAGCTTGATTGGTAGTGAAAGTACTGGAAGCAATTTCAGAATGGAATTATCTTAGTTTTGAAGTTGTAAGGTTTGGAGAACCTGAGAGTGGCCTTAACTCTCAAATATCTTGATTAGGTTGATATATTATACACCCCTAACAGGTTTATTTCCTCTAGTAGGGCTAGACTCCTAGCAGGGTTGATTCCTTAATTGGGATCACATTGTAAAGGCTCCTAACAAGGTCTATCCTTTAACTAGGACCTACCTATTGTTATACTCAACTCCTAATAGGGTTAGACCTCCTAATAGGGTTATTATACTCATAGTGAAGATATTTATGGGTACCATCCCCAGTGGGGTTTTTCCCTTAACATGGTTTTCCTAGAGAACAAATCTTGGTGTTCATGTGTATCTGTACTATTGTTGCATTTACTTTTGAGTTCAATATTTTTCTCTTGAAAATAAATTTTGAAGTTGACTTTAAAGTAAACAATATTGGAATCAACTAATTCACCCCCCCCCCCCCCCCCCCAACTCTCAATTGATTAGTACATTTTTATTCTAACAATTGGTATCAAATATTTTGGTCCTCAGTCAAAAATCTTAACATCTTGAGGTAAAGATCTGGATGGCCTTATTCAAAAAGGAGAGTCCTAAGTTTGATGCAAAAAATTTCAACACATGGAAGGAGAAGATGAAGAATCATTTGATGTGCATGGGATTCAAATATTGTCTCATTACCTAGAAATATGTGCTTATCATAAAGGTGGAAGACCTTAAAACACATACTACTACTGAAGAAGAAAGGAAAAGGCTTGTGTGTAATGTTGTTGCAAAGGAAGCCTTGGTTAATGCACTATCTAATGGAGAGTTCACATAGGTCAGAGATCTAACAAAGGAAAGTGAGATCTGGAAAAGATTAGTTGCACTCTATGAAGGAGATGAATACACTAAGCAAGAAAAGTTGCAAAATTGGAGGACAAAGATGGAGACAATACAAATGAAGGATGATGAAATAAAAAGGATGTATGTTCAGAGAGTATCTGAATGTGTGATTGGAATCAGAAACAATGGAGGTACTTATACAAAAGATGAAGACATAGAAAAGATTTTGGGATCTGTGAATCTTGCCTAAAAACCCAAAGTTCTTGCTTTGGAGGAGACTATACCACAATACAAAGATTTCACCAAAGAAATGTTAGTGGCTAAGTTAACTACATTTGATGTCATGGAACTAAAAGATACACTACCTAAGGTGGAGACAACATTTAAGGAAATTTCTCAAAGAAATGGATCTACTGAATATGGATCTAGTGGAGTGAACAAGAATAGTGAAGATCTTGGAGAATATGCTGAGGAATGGGAGGAGATTCAAAGGCTAGACAATCAAGTGGATGAGAAGATCATGGCCCTGATCGCTAGGAGAGAAATGAAAGGCAAAGGTAAGTTTGAAGGAAAATTACCCTTGAAATTTTTTAACTACAATAAGGTTGGTCATTTTGAATCTAGATGTCCAACTAGAATACCTAATTATAGGCCTAAATATGGGAAATACAAGAATGATAAGGAATGATATTATGCTAGTGATGGATCTGAAAATTTAGATGATGAATTCAATGATGTGTTGGGTTTTATTGCTATCAAAGAAGAGGATCTTGTCTATGAATAAAAAGCCTTAGTTTCTCATGTTGATAGGAAAACTGATTAGATAATTGATAGTGGATGTTCACATCACATGACTGGTGACAAGGATAGATTCATTTAGCTAAATAAGTTTGATGGTGGTGTTGTAAGATTTGGTGATAATACTCCTAGCATGATT
The DNA here is from genome assembly GCA_027943335.1 of Chamaecyparis obtusa. Classification (NCBI taxonomy): domain Eukaryota; kingdom Viridiplantae; phylum Streptophyta; class Pinopsida; order Cupressales; family Cupressaceae; genus Chamaecyparis; species Chamaecyparis obtusa. The sequence continues at coordinate 75,961 of BSBK01013721.1, read as the reverse complement.
GTTGGTAAAGGATCAATTACTTTAGATGGAAAGACTAACATTGATGATGTATTGTTTGTGGATGGCTTAAAACATAATTTGTTGAGTGTTGGATAGCTTGTGGATAAGGGATATCATTTGGAATTTAAGGATGGTCATTTCTCTATTAGAGGAACTAATGGAGAACTGATCACATTTGGTACTAAGACCAAAGGTAATATATTTTAGTTGAACTCTACTGAGGTCAGTTTTTTTGTTGCAAATATTGATGATAGATGGTTATGGCATAGAATTTTTTGTCATATCAACTTTGATAATATGGTAAAAGAATCTAGCAATAATGCTATCAGAGATCTACCTAAGATTGTGAAACCTGATAACACTACATGTAGAGAGTGTGTTTTGGGAAAATAGACAAGAAGTAGTTTTGCAAGAAAAGGATGCTTAGCAAATAGAAAGTTGGAACTAATTCATACAAATCTTTGTGGACCTACATAGACTAGGTCATACTTTGAAGACAGGTACTTTATCATATTCACTGATCACTACTCTAGAATGATGTGGGTTGGATTTCTTAGAGAAAAATTAGAAGCATTTGAAACTTTTAAGTTCTATAAGGAAAAAGTGGAGAATGAGACAGGTTTGGAGATAAAGTGTTTGAGATCAAATAGAGGTGGAGAATTAACTTCACATGAATTCAATACCTTTTGTGAGAAGCATGGTATTATGAGGCTCACTTTTTCACCTAGGACACCACAACAAAATGGAGTTTTTGAATGAAGAAATAGAATAGTTCTTGATGCTACAAGAACCATGTTGATAGAAGGAAAGGTTCCTCATATGCATTGGAGAGAAGCAGTCAATACACCAGTATACATAATGAATAGAGTACTAATCAGAGAAGGTACATGCAAGACACCATTTGAACTATGGTATGGTAAAACACCTACTGCTAGTTATTTTAGAATTTTTGGAAGTAAATGCTACATTAAGAGAGATGAATGTATAGGAAAATTTGATGCTAAAAGTGATGAAGGAATATTCCTTGGCTATTATACTAGAAGTAAAGCTTATAGATGCTACAATCTGAGAACTGGGAAGCTTATTGAAATTGCTAATGTGAGAGTGGATGAAAAGTTTCAAGTTAGAGAAAAATATTGTGTCTTTAACCCCTATGAGATTTCTTTTGAAAATGTGAATACAAATTAGGACAATATGAAAACAATAGAGAATGAGAATGAAAGGAATGAAGCATCTTAGAATGTCTTGGAAATTGACAATGGAATAAGTGTGGAGTTGAGGGAACAAACCACACCCAATTATGTTTTGAGAAATCATCCTAAGGATCAAATCATTGGTGACATTAGCAAGGGAACTAGAACAAGATTACAAAATAGAGAAGAGAAGTCACAAAATACAAATGTCATCAACTTGATCTCGCAAGTAGAACCATAGTCCACAGAAGAGACATGTAGATATGATTCATGGGTCAAAACCATGAAGGAAGAACTGGAGTAGATTCAAAAGAATAACACATGGTAATTGGTTCCAAGGCCTAAAGACAAAAATGTGATTGATACCAAGTGGGTATACATAAAAAAGATGAATGAAGAAGGCATTGTTGTTAGAAACAAAGCCATAGTAGTATGTAAAGGATATTCATAGAAAGAAGGAATTGATTTTGAAGAGACTTTTGAACATGTTGCTAGGATTGAGGCAATTAGATTATTCTTAGCCTATGCTTCTTATAAAGACTTCAAAGTATATCAAATGGATGTGAAATAAGATTTTATTAATGGAGACTTGGAAGAGGAAGTATACTTTGAGCAACTTGATGGATTTCCTTTATCAGGGTAATAAGATCTAGTTTGTAGATTGAAGAAGACTCTGTATGGACTGAAACAAGCACCAAGAGATTGGTATGAAATATTGGATAAGTATCTGATTCATTTGGGATTCAATAAGGGAAACTCTAACAATAATTTATACTTAAGAATCAATGAGGAAGATATCTTGATTGTTGAAGTTTTTGTTGATGATATTATTTTTGGAGGAAATGATGAAATGAGTAACAAGTTTGCAGAAGAGATGAAAAGTGAACTTGAAATCTCTATGATTGGGAAGATGAAATTATTTCTTGGACTGTAGATCAATCAAAGGAAAGAAGGGGTATTCATATCTCATAACAAATATCTTAAAGAACTATTGAAATTTTTTGGCATGGATGACAGTAAACCTGTATGGTAACTGGAACTAAGTTATCTTTGGAAGATGAAGAAAATAATGTACCTTAGACAAGGTATAGATCAATGAGTGGAGGTCTTCAATACCTAACACATACTAGACCTGATATTGCTAATGTTATTGGAATTATTGCAAGATTTCAAGTAGATCCTAATGAATCTCACCTTATGGTAGTAAAAAGGATATTCAGATATCTAAAGGGTACAGTTGATTTTGGTCTATGGTATGATAGATCACATGACTTTATATTTCATGCATTTACTGATATTGATTGGGTAGGAAATGTAAAAGATAGAAAAATTACTAGTTGAGGAGCATTCTTCCTTGGTAAAAGGTTTATTTCTTGGCTTAGCAAGAAGCGGGACTACATTGCTCAGTCTATAGTAGAATCAAAGTATGTTGTAGCAGAAATCAATTGTACACAGATCATATAGATGAAGTAGATATTGAAAGAAATTGGAGTATGTCCTAAAGATTCAATTACTATCCATTGTAAAAATACTAGCATGGTAAATATGTCAAAGAATCATGTTATGCATTCAAAGACAAAACATATAGTAATAAAATATCATTTCTTGAGAGATAAGGTAGAAAAGAAGTGAAGTTGGAATATGTGAATACAAAGGAGCAAATAGAAGACATTTTTAAAAAACCTCTTCCGAAGGATACATTTGATTATTTAAGAGGTATGCTAGGGATCATGCCCCAACCTAATCTTGAATAATTAATGTAGAAATCATATTAGTCCAGAAATATTAGAGCACGATTTCATTATTTGGATTGAATGCTTGATGCTTCCCCTATGGGGGAGTGTATGTATTTGAGTTGAGTTACTGAGAACTCTTGGAGGTATAATGACACCTTTGACATTGATGTCAATGGGGGAGAGAATGACACATGAAAAATAGTATGAGAGGATCATCCTTTGGAGGATTTAATGATTGATGAAGAGGATTTGAAAATATGATGATACAAATACAGTATAGGCATGTTTGATATTTATGGAAGTGAGATGTTTTTCATCTATGTTGCCATCAATTCCAAAGGGGGAGATTGTTATGATGAATTTTGATGGTATTCCTATGGGGGAGTATCCTAGTAATGATGGAGGCATTATTATAGTGACTATGTGATGCATTCATGATAGAGTTTGTCATTGATGTCAACATATGTTATTGACTAGTTGTTTAGAAGCTTGCAGACAGGTTGCAGATAATTGTACGAACATAGTACATAGAATTAACACATGAGAAATTAGAGAAAGACTCTTCATGATGTCTTAGGTCACCATCTATGATCATACATGGTTATGAGTTGATTAGACAAAGTTATGATTGATTGCTGATAACTATTTCTCAGGAGACAGAAACTATGTTTGTCAAAGTGTTGATTGCAGAACTTTTTGGATAGCACTCATGGTTGTTTAAGTTATGATTTGCAAACATAGGTTCATGTTGGAAACTAGATGGAGATATTATTATGATCATATGGAGTTTTGAATGTAAAGGTGACATCAGCTATGGCATGTGTATTGGCAAAGACCTATTTGGAGGCCAACTTGAAACATATTTCATGTAATATGATGTGTGAGCTTAATTTACGGATCTGGATGATAAATTAATGTAATCATTATGTTTTAACATTGTAAGAGGGTCGGTATGCATCTTTGCATGGGTCCATTTGTATTTTGAAAATAGGATTTATCCTATGAAGGCCAACTTGGATATAATTGATGTAACTTGTATATAAGGATTGAAATCCTTGGAAAATAAATGTGAACAATAATGAATAAATTCATATGCGAGATGCAGAGGTTAATACAAACTTGAGGAATCATTGGATACTATTTGAAGAATAGTTATTGTGCACTTTGGCACAAGGTGGAGCTTTCTTGGCAGTGAAAGTACTGGAAGCATTTTTAGAACAAAATTATCTCAGTTTTGAAGTTGTAAGGTTTGGAGAACTTGAGAGTGGCCTTAACTCTCAAATCTCTTAATCAGGTTGATAAATTGTACACCCCTAATAGGGTTATTTCCACTAACAGGGTTGGACTCCTAGCAAGGTCTATTCCTTAATTAGGATCACATTGTAAAGGCTCCTAATAGGTTTCTATCATTTAACCAGGACCTTCCTATTGTAATACTCAGCTCCTAACAGGGTCAAAACTCTTAATAGGGGTATTATACTCATAGGGAAGATATTTGTGGGTACCATCCCCACCGGGGTTTTTCCCTTAATGGATTTTTCCTCAAGAATAATTCTTGGTGTTCATGTGTATTTGTACTATTGTTGCATTTACTTTTCATTTCGGTATTTTTCTCTTGACAATAAGTTTTGAAGTTGAAGTTTAAAGTATACAGTATTGGCATTAACTGATTCACCCCCCCCCCCCTCTTAATTGATTAGGACATTGTTATTCTAACATCTTAATCAAACTATCTTCACCTTTACTCATATCTTATTAACATATTTATGAATAGCATCCTTCATCGTAATCCTTAGCATATTTTGATAAACAATCAAATCATTCATTTGTCCACCATTGGTTATCTTAACTGTTACCTGTTAAGATTCCTATCGACATATCCTTTACCTTACTCAACTTTTCATTATAGGAACAATATTTTCCTTCTACTAGATATAGTAACAAGTCAAAACAATATGCTAAATAGTTTGACATCAATGAAAAACATATAACTGATTATCATGTATACCAATCATGATCAACAATATTCAACTTATTATGCCAACAACCAACAATCTCCCCCTTTGTCATTGATGGAAAACACTTCTTTCATTCACTTTTGAGATTTTGATTTATACATATTCTAATACTTTATACATTTCTAATCTATGCATGTCTCTTTCCTCGTCCTGATCTTCCAACATACTAATCTCTATCATGTCCTATCTCTCCCATTTAGCACTAATCTTTCCCCTTTTGATAGTTATGCTTAAGGTGATTAACCTTTCAAATCTTGTCTTCTAATTGTGTACACATTCTATGCTTCTCTTCTTTCCTAGCCTGGACTACTCCCCCAAAGAGTAGTCCTCCAATACATCAATTTATGTTCATAATATTATATTAAAAAGATATGAACTGATGCATGTTGCATCTATCCTTAATTTATTGTCGATCAGGGTAGGACCCATAATCTACCTCTAAGATATTCAAAGCTCTCTTTAGGTAGTGGTTTTGTGAATATATCTGTAACTTGCTCTTTTGTAGGTATATATTCCAATCTTGCTTCTTTATCATATACCTTCTCTCTTAGAATATATTAGTTGATAGCTATGTTCTTGGTCTTTGAATGCATTACCGGGTTCTTTAATATATTAATTGCACTAGTATTATCATAGTTTATAACAATGGGTTCATTTACCTTTTCTTGTATTCCTTAAAGTATTTTCTTAATCCATAAAACTTGTTGAAAATTAATTGCAACAACCACATATTCTTCTTCAATAGTACAGACTGTGATATATAATTTTGTTTCTTACTTTCCCATGACACTAATTTGTTTCCAAGATAAAAATATTCTCCACTTGTACTTTTTTTATCATCAATGTTTCCTTCCCAATCTACATCTGTGTAAACTTTAAGATCAAAGTCTCCTTTGTTTTCATACCATAATCCATAATCTTTAGTTCCTGTTAAATATCTGAATATCCTTTAAGGTAGACTTAATCAATCTTTAGACTCTTAACAGGGTAAGCTATCAGATTAGCTATCATTGTAGCTCTATCTGAGAATACTATTTACTACACTAGTGAAGTTTTGTGGGTTTCATCCCCACCATAGTTTTTATTCTCTAACAAGGATTTTTGTGATACCAAAATGATTGTGTTATGAGTTATGTGTTAATATTTATATATTTTATAAGATGCGTGTAAAGTTATGAATTTAGTAAATGGTTAAGAAAGTTAGTTAAAAGTTTTTGGAGTACTGATTCACCCCTCCTGTCTCACTACTCACCTTTCCATACTTAATCCAACATCTTTCTCTAGGAGTTATACTACCATTTTCTTGGTTGCTTCCATACTTTTTGCACTCTATTCTAGAGTTTTCTTTAAGCTTCTTAACTCTTCTAATTTTTGTCTTCTTTCTTCTTCTCTTTTATGTCTTCTCTCTTCTTCCTTTCTTCCTAAATCCTTTAAGGCTTTGTATGTCATGAGCACTTCCATCTCTAATCTTGTCAAATACATTTTTTCTATCTTCACCACCTGCAAGGATCTAATCCCTTGTTCTGATACTACTTGATAGGGAGACTCTAGTTCTCAAATACACACCTAAGTATTCTTCAAATCAATCTTGATCTTCACTCCTTCTAGAGCTTCCTAAGGTGATGATATTTTGAATTGGATTATAGGTAGAAATAATTTATAGATCTCCCAATCAATTTGAGGTAATAGTTCACCTAGATCCACCATTCCACTACAAACAAACCCTTTGTTCACTATCTACTATGAAAGTCCATAACAATATGAAGAAGGATAGTTATCTTGAGTGCCCTACCTATGTGTCTCCTCACCACTAATGCATTGAGATGCCTTAACACCCTTATAACACTCTATACTCTAAAAAACAACCCTCTAAACCATTAAACACAATACCATTTTCTTTATCCCTCGACAATGATAATGACAAACAAGAATGTAATGGCCTTTTATATAGACATGTACTCAGAAGTTTATAACTTTTTACATAGGAAACATTTCTTTGATCACTCTAATGAGGTCCTTTGAAATTATATTCACACAAACATACCCAAATCTTAGCAAGATCCAATGGTTGGTTTGAAATATATGGCCCCACACCGAGACATTTTTTCCTGAGATAGTCTTTCATTCCTCCTTCAACATCTATTATCTTTCTCCATTCAAAATCATGCCATTTAGTGCACGCTTCTTTGCAACCTAGTAGGGAAGTTAGTATACATCCCCATCCTAAACATTGTCTGCAATGAGAGGTTACTTCCATGTAAAACATAAAAGAAAATACATTTCTCTATTATAAGGTGCCCTAGATGAGGGATTGGAGCAGTCTTCACCTAAACACGGATAACTTTCTAATTTCTTAACCAAATACAATGATTCCAAAATTAGAATGGACTTAATGCACACTACCATAACTTAAAATCAATGAACTTTCAGAATGCTCACATTTAGAAGGCAAAAAAATGGCTAGCAAAGTGACTGTTACATGAAAGAAAATAGTAAAATGTAGAGAACACATTGCATTATTTGATTCACACTTACAAAATCTTCCTCCCACTGACCACTATTATTTTTCTCTAGTTATATCCTTATTAATATGCATATTTTTCAATCCCAAATCTTTGATAACCAACTTGAAAAAACACCCTTGAAACAACTGGAATTGGTTAAAAGCTAATTGTCCCCTTATTTTTAACAATTATAAAGGGATTAATATGTTGTCAAATTGACAACTAAGTTGTCAATTTTAAAACCATATACCTAATGACCCCCACTACACTTATATATGGTCTATTATTGACCTTTGAAACACATTTATCCCCTTGACCATAAAAAATGACCGATTAGGCTTCATCAACCCTTATAGAGATCTAATTGCCTAATATTGATAATTTGCTTACATTAATGCTATTAGACTTTGAATTGGAACTAATGGCTTTAATGGCCATAATTATAATGTTTTGAGACCTTTTAGGTCCTTGTAGTCTTCATTTTCTCAAGGTCATCTAAGCTACCCCCTGGTAGTCTTCCAAACCTTAAGTGCTCTTACACCATACTCACCATTTTGAAAACTTTCCAAATCCTCTTGGAAATGCCTACACTAAACATGTTAGAAAACAAGATTTCAATTTGATCTTGGGATTGAATAAGTTTATTTCATTTAATCTCACTCTAACTTCACCATGTGACACTTCAATATTCCATTTCACCCGTAAATATTCCTTCATCTTCACCATTGGTGTGCCATGCCTTGGCAAGAGGAATCCCTCATACTATTATTTCTCAGTGATTTCCACCATAACTATTGTATGTATCTACATCTCCGCCAAGTGTACCCACTATAGGTACCTTTCCATCTCTTCTTGTACTAGTAATACCTCCTTGATTGGATAAAATATCACCATTTGAGTCTCCTCATGGCCCATTAGCTCCACTGACTTATCTTCATCCTCAGTGTCATCTTTTGAGACCACTGCAACTTTCCCATCATGACATTCTCCTTGGAAAATAAAACCATTACTCAACTTCATGGCTATATTATTAGCCTCATAATTTTTTGACATAGGGGTACCTTGCTACTCTTTACCCTTTTCCACTTTCTAAGGACATATCATTTTCCCAGCTTCACTTACCTTTATCTTCTCAATGAGTGGTTTCTCCACACCACCATTTTCCTTTACCATATCTAATTCCTCTTCAAGAACCTCTTCAACATTGGGTTCTTCATCTCCTACACCATCCATCTAGTCTTCAACATTTTGAACTTTTTCATCAGTAGGTTATTTTTCCTCTTGTTGTTTATCTATCAATGACTCTTCTGTCAAGATCTCATCCCTCATATCTTTCTCTAGGACTTCTTCTACCATTTTATTGGTTGCTTCCATCCTTTTTTCACTCTCTTCTAAAGTTTTCTTTAAGCTTCTAACCTCTTGTAAAAAAATTATTCTTGCGTCTTATCTTTTATGTATTCTCTCTTCTTCATTTCTTCATGAATCCTTCAAGGTTGTATATGTCACAAGTACTTCCCTCTCTGATCTTGTCAAATACATGTTTATATTCACCAACTTCAATGATCTAATCCCTTTCTCTAATACTACTTGATAGGGAGACTCTAGTTCTCAACTCCACACCGAGGTCTTCTTCTGGTCAATCTTGATCTCGGATCCTTCTAGAGCTTCCTAAGGTGATGAACTTCTGAATTGTATTCTAGGTAGCAATAATTTCTATATCCCCCAATAAATTTAAGGTAATACTTCATGTTTCTCCCCCATTCCACTACAAACAAACCTTTTTTCATTGTCTACTATGTGTTAGGAATGGGAACACTAAGAGGGGGGGTGAATCAATGTTCACTATATTTAATCTTTTTCTTTACTGTTGAAAACTTAACTTGAATTCTTAAGTACTAAAATGAACATCAACATAAACAAGATATATAAACACAACACATAACACCAATATGGTTACAAGGAAACCCAAATAGGTAAAAATTCCAGTGGGAATTGACACCCACTAAGAACTGCACTAGTGTCTTATGATCCTTGTTAGAAGATCTGCAATCCTGTTAGGAGTTGTTCTTTACAATGCTTTTAGTATAGTGACCTTGTCAAGGGTCAGACCCTATTAGGATTATTTTACAATAACCCTATTAGGGGTGGGGAAACATTTTCCTAGATCTCACTGCTCGAGTGGTGAAGGCTACAACCTTTTGATCTTAGATACACACTATATATGCTAGATGAACTGGTGTTGTGACACTACTTTTCTGATCAGTTCCTTTGATGTGTTGATGCTTTGACCTCTTGCAAAGATCTAGTACATTCTTAATGCTCTTCACACACTTCTTCTCTACTTATCTTATCTCTACTTTGACTTCCATGCTTTATTACAAAGGTGCATCTAATATTTATATGCGCTACCAAAATAATTAACTAGGTCGGCCTATAACTGATTACATACAATGCTTCCAAGTGAATTGGCTCAAGCGTGTTTACAAAAAAACATAATTACATGTCTACAACTTAATTACAATAGGTGAATAGCCTTTACAAAACAATATTATAACCGCTAACCAAAATACTACCAGTCGACTACATACTTTGTTCTGTTCTGGCATTCACTGTCTATGTAACTTCAACTGTATGTATCTTTGTCATACTGTATCTTCTGATCATACACTCTTAGACTTATCATGAATATACTCTTACCATCTTATCTTCTAGGGTTCATACCATAATTATGTCATATGCATGAATTGGATTATAGGTAGCAATAACTTATAGATCTCCCAATCAATTTGAGGTAATACTTCACCTAGATCCACCATTCCACTACAAACAAACCCTTTGTTCATTGTCTACTATGAAAGTCCATAACAATATGAAGAAGGATAGTTATATTGAGTGCCCTACCTATGTGTCTCCTTGAAACTAATGCATTGAGATGCCTTAACACCCTTCTAACACTCTATCCTCTACAAACCAACCCTCTAAACCATTAAACACAATACCATTTTCTTTATCCCTCGACAATGATAATAACAAACAAGAATGTAATGGCCTTTTATATAGACCTGTACTCAGAAGTTTATAAATTTTTACATAGGAAACATTTCTTTAATCCCTCTAATGAGTTCCTTTGAAATTATATTCACACAAACATACCCAAATCTTAGCAAGATCCAACTGTTGGTTTGAAATATATGGCCCCACATTGAGACATTTTTCCTGAGACAATATTTCATTCCTCCTTAAACATCTATTATCTTTCTCCATTCAAAATCATGCCATTTAGTGCATGATTATTTGCAACCTAGTAGGGAAGTTAGTATACATCCCCATCCTCAACATTGTCTGCAACGAGAGGTTACTTCCATGTAAAACATAAAAGAAAATACATTTCTCTATTATCAGGTACCCTAGATGAGGGATTGGAGCAGTCTTCACCTAAACACAGATAACTCTCTAATTTCTTAACCAAATGCAATGATTCCAAAAATATAATGTACTTAATGCACACTACCATAACTTAAAATCAATGAACTTTCAAAATGCTCATGTTTAGAAGGTGAAAATGGATAGCAAAGTGAATGTTACATGAAAGAAAATAGTAAATGTAGAGAGCACATTGCATTATTTGATTCACACTTACAAAATCTTCCTCCCACTGACCACTATTATTTTTCTCTAGTTATATCCTGATTAATATGCATCTTTTTCAATCCCAAATCTTTGATAACCAACTTGAAAAAACACCCTTGAAACAACTAGAATCAGTTAAAAGCTAATTGTACCCTTATTTTTAACAATTATAAAGGGATTAATATGTTGTCAAATTGACAACTAAGTTGTCAATTTGAAAACCATATACCTAATGACCCCCACTAAATTTAAATATGGTCTATTATTGACCTTTGAAACACATTTATCCCCTTGACCATCAAAAATGACCCATTAGGCTTCATCAACCCTTATAGACACCTAATTGCCTAATATTGATAATTTTCTTACATTAATGCTATTAGACTTTGAATTGGAACTAATGGCTTTAATGGCCATAATTATAATGTTTTGAGACCTTTTAGGTCCTTGTAGTCTTCATTTTCTCAAGGTCATCCAAGCTATCCCCTGGTAGTCTTCCAAACCTTAAGTGCTCCTACACCATACTCCCCATTTTGAAAACTTTCCAAATCCTCTTGGAAATGCCTACACTAAACATGTTAGAAAACAAAATTTTAGTTTGATCTTGGGATTGAATAAGTTTATTTCATTTAATCTCACTCTAACTTCACCATGTGACACTTCAATATTCCATTTCGCTCGTAAATATTCCTTCATCTTCACCATTGGTGTGCCATGCCTTGGCAAGAGCAATCCCTCATACTATTATTTCTCAGTGATTTCCACCATACCTATTGTATGTATCTACATCTCCTCCATGTGTACCCACTATAGGTACCTTTCCATCTCTTCTTGTACTAGTAATACCTCCTTGATTGGATAAAATATCACCATTTGAGTCTCCTCATGGCCCATTACCTCCATTGACTTATCTTCATCCTCAGTGTCATCTTTTGAGACCACTACAACTTTCTCATCATGACATTCTCCTTGGAAAATAAAACCATTACTCAACTTCATGGCTATATTATTAGCCTCACAATTTTTTGACATGGGGGTACCTTGCTACTCTTTACCCTTTTCCACTTTCTAAGGACATATCATTTTCCCAACTTCACTTACCTTTATCTTCTCAATGAGTGGTTTCTCCACACCACCATTTTCCTTTACCATATCTAATTCCTCTTCAAGAACCTCTTCAACATTGGGTTCTTCATCTCCTACACCATCCATGTAGTCTTCAACATTTTGAACTTTTTCATCGGTAGGTTATTTTTCCTCTTGTTGTTTATCTATCAATGACTCTTCTGTCAAGATCTCATCCCTCATATCTTTCTCTAGGACTTCTTCTACCATTTTCTTTGTTGCTTCCATCCTTTTTTCACTCTCTTCTAAAGTTTTCTTTAAGCTTCTTACCTCTTATAAAAAAAAAATTCTTGCTTCTTATCTTTTATGTATTCTCTCTTCTTCCTTTCTTCCTGAATCCTTCAAGGTTGTATATGTCACAAGCACTTCCCTCTCTGATCTTGTCAAATACATTTTTATCTTCACCAACTTCAAGGATCTAATCCCTTTCTCTGATACTACTTGATAGGGAGACTCTAGTTCTCAACTCCACACCTAGGTCTTATTCTGGTCAATCTTGATCTCGGATCCTTCTAGAGCTTCCTAAGGTGATGAACTTCTGAATTGTATTCTAGGTAGAAATAATTTCTATATCCCCCAATAAATTTAAGGTAATACTTCATGTATCTCCCCCATCCCACTATAAACAAACCTTTGTTCATTGTCTACTATGTGTTAGGAATGGGAACAATAAGAGGGGGGGTGAATCAGTGTTCACTATATTTAATCTTTTTCTTTACTCTTGAAAACTTAACTTGAATTCTTAAGTACTAAAATGAACATCAACATAAACAAGATACATAAACACAACACATAACACCAATATGGTTACAGGGAAACCCAAATAGGTAAAAATCCCAGTGGGAATTGACACCCACTAAGAACTGCACTAGTGTCTTATGATCCTTGTTAGAAGATCTGCAACCCTGTTAGGAGTTGTTCTTTACAATGCTTTTAGTACAGTGACCTTGTCAAGGGTTAGACCCTATTAGGACTATTTTACAATAACCCTATTAGGGGTGGGGACACATTTTCCTAGATCTCACTGCTCAAGTGGTGAAGGCTACAACCTTCTGATCTTAGATACACACTATATATGCTAGATGAACTGGTGCTGTGACATTGCTTTTATGATCAGTTCCTTTGATGTGATGATGCTTTGACCTCTTGCAAAGATCTAATACATTCTTAATTCTCTTTTCACACTTCTTCTCTTCTTATCTTATCTCTACTTTGACTTCCATCCTTTATTACAAAGGTGCATCTAAGATTTATATGCGCTACCAAAAAAATTAACTAGGTCGGCCTATAACCAATTACATACAATGCTTCCAAGTGAATTGGCTCAAGCGTGTTTACAAAAAACATAATTACATGTATAAAAATTAATTACAATAGGTTCATAGCCTTTACAAAACAATATTATAACTGCTAAATAAAATACTACCAGTCGACTGCATACTCTATTATGCTCTGGCATTCACTATCTGTGTAACTTCAACTGTCTGTATCTTTGTCATACTGTATCTTCTAATCATGTGCTCTTAGACTTAGCATGAGTATACTCTTACCATCTTATCTTCTATGGTGCATACCATAGTTATTTCATATGCACATGGGCTGATGCTCTGATCTACTGGTGCTCTATTAACTGTCCAGTCTTTTGTACTTAGCCAAATTTTGAACTTCTGATAATGTGCGCTAACTCCAAAACACTATATGACTTTGTTGCCATAATTAAAATACTATATTTATTCATATACAATAGTATAGTCAACTTTCCAACAATCTCCCCCTTTGTCATTGATGGCAACAAAGGAATATGGCAAAGTCACTAATTGTACCTTTATACAAAAAAATTTTAATCATACTTTATCTTATATCTCCCTTAGACTCTGTACTATACATCTTCTTTACATATAAGACTCCAAGACTCCATATTCTATACACAATACTCCCCCTTTGACATTAATGACAAATGTGTGTCAAAAAATGTATCTCTATAAGTACTTACAAAGAAAGTACATCTGGATATGCAATCTACAAATTATGGATCTCTTGTTTCCAGAATGCTATCAGAGCATTAACAATCTGGAGATGGGTTCATAAGGCATATTGTAGCTTCTCTATCTTCTCTAAATCTATGCTAGGACCTTGATCATATGTCACCATGGTGGCATCGATCTCCTTGATGTTCTAATTAAGTATATCCTGAGAGGGCGCAAGAGCATTCCTAAGCTGTGTTTTCCTTGCCCGTATCTTAGACATCTCTTTCTCAGCTTTTTCAATCTTATATATCTATCCTTGGTACACATTATTACAAATTTTTAAATTGGTCCAAGGATCTTCCACTAATTTTCTTACATTTTCTATCATTGCTTTTGTCTCTTGGATCTTCTTGTATAGATCAGTAGTTAACTTATCATGGTTCATACAATCAACAATAATCTTCCTGCCCTTTGCTAAAAACTCCTTCAAAGATGCTTGACCAATATTTAGTGAGCTTAAGTCAAGTGAAAAGTTTCTAACCAATTCACTTAGCCTCTTCTTCATATATTTCTCTTCTACAACTAGGGATGCAGATTCTTCCAAGCTAGAAAAATTAGTCTTGAAGTTTGAAAGAATTCTGCTTACATCTTCCACTAAATGGACCTTAGACACTTTCTTATCTAAAGGTAATAGGTTGTTCAAAATGTTGACTGATTCAACAAATAAGAGATTCCTCATTACCTATTTTTCTTTTTCTTTCTCCATGGCTAGTACACTGATCTTAATCAAGTCTTCTTCTCCCCAAGAGTCCAAGCTAGTGGTGTCCGGTGTCAAACTTGACAACAATGATATAGAAGGTAATGGAGTGATAGGAGTGCTATACATTACTTATTGTTTTACTCTGATTGGCATCTCAATAGATGGCTCATATGTTTTCTCACTTTCTTTCATTTCTTCTTCTCCTTTCTCCTTTTCTATTTCCTTTTCTTCTTTTTCATATGTTATATCCTCAATCAATACGTCTTCTTGTTGATTAGGAGGAGTGTCACCACATAGATTCTGAACCTCTTGTGTGCTTAAAAAGGCTTCTTCAAACTTATCCAAATCAGTGTCTATGGCTACCATAGAAATTTCTACATTATCAATAAAAATTGTATCATTTTTTTGAGTCTTTGTCATGGGCGTAGACTTTTCTGCCTTTGTAGGTGTTTCAACTATAGGTGTTGAATCTTGAGAACCTGTAAATGGTACATTTGTGGTGTCTAACTCCTTGGCTACCTTTTTGGGCACTTGAGTTGTGGGCGTAGTAGGTGGGTACATGTGCCTATTAAAAAAACTTTCTCAAAGGCTTTCTCTATTTCCTTTGCAACCAACTCATAATTCTTATCCATGATATGTAGTGTTCTAGACTTGATTCTGAGGTGTGGCTTCACTAGATCTAGCAACAAAGTTTTCTCCTCTAGAGAACATACCGAGAGGCTTTCATCTATAATTTTCTCTCTTACTCTCAGATCTTCCTCAATTGCCTACCTCTTCAAGAATTCCAAAATGTTCCATACATTGTCTGGAATCACTGTCTTCAATTCTAGGACTATCTTCTTAAACTTTAGCATATGTTTGATAATCATTCCATGAATCTCTAATTTTTCAATCTCATTGTATTTCTCATATAATTTTCCTATCTGATCAATTATTCCTTCCTCAATTATCCTTGTAATCAACACTTGAAGACTAGGTCTGAAAACTACCTTTGGAGGTGCTTTTGTGTTTTTTCTCTAACTTCTTGTAGTGCACGAGGATGGGTGGCTTGTACCTATCTCTTTCTTCCTCTTAGCCATTGTCTTATACTCAAGAGGAACTGTAAAATCAATTGTTACTTTATGCACATGACAGATAACATTTGTTTTACCCTGTTTATCCTTTGGATCATCTAACTTCTCAATCTTGATCTTCTTCATCTTAGGATCGTCAGTTTCTACTTCTACTGTAGATGTGCTCTAAATTCCCAAAGCAATCTTTTATTGTCTTGCTTTATCAAAGTTTGTCTGCGTTACTCCATGAATTCTGAGTATCTCAAAAGTAACCTTAGCTACTTTCCTCTTATTTGTTGCGTTGTTCAAAACTGCATCAACTTCTCTTTTCTTTTCTTCATAAGTCCCCCATCTTGGTTCATTAGGGTCCTTAGGTGCTAATAGTAATACTTGTGGATATGCTTCTAGGATTGGTTCCTCAACCTCATATCCAAGTGGATGAATCCACTTTGTTCTAGGCTCCACTGCTTCCATGCAAGTTGTGTCAATTTCTACCATGAAGCAAATGGTGTCTTTGTATTTCTCAACAATGCTCTCTGGTATTCTGTATCTCATTTGCATTTTGGCCCTAAATATCTTCAATTTTAGTGTTATGTAATCCTTCAATGTGGTCTCAATAGATTCCTTAAAGGGTATTTATGGCATTGTAGGAATACTCTTGTCTAAATACAAATCTAACACCTTTCCAAGTATGTGGAAGTACATGTATATGATCAAAGACCCAAACATGAATATTTTGGTCTTTTCATGCTTAATGGCTCTAATATTGTCTACCAGTTGTGCGTGCAAGATTCTGCATAGATTGAACTCTCCATTTTCTCTCACAAGTCTTATTATTGCAAGAATAGTGGCCGCTGACACATTATTCACCTTGCTGGTGTGCTGAAACCTATAGCCTAATATCATGGACATCAATTTGATGTATTTCTCCTCTATAGGCTCAATTGCCATTCTGCACCTATCACTTCTTGACTTACATGTTTGTTCAACTAGTTTTCTTACATCCTTGCTTGCTAGAAGAATGATGCCTTTCTTAGAGAGGCTTTTCATCTCATGAATTAGGTCTCATGTGATCCTTACTGGGACTTCACCTATCCAAAATAGGTCATCATGAATTTTTCTTAATAGGATCTTGATCCACTCCGACTCATAGAACTCATATGTTGTAGCATATTCAATTATGGGATGGTTTTCCAACTGTGCAAACTCATCAAGGAAGGTTTTATCTAGTTTCATCATAGTCTTAATGTGCACTCTAATCCTATCAAGACCTACTAGTTCCTTCTTATAGTAAATGTATGCATGGATGTCTTCAACATGCATAACACCCATAGGAGTTCGGGAGAATGCTCCTTCTAGGTCATCCAAGGTAGATTTGAAAAGGGTTCCTCTTAAAAATGTATCTCTGCATCTCTATAACATCAAACACAATAGGAGTAGCAATAACTTACTTGTATGTCACTTCACAATCAGTTTTCAAGAACTTCTGAATCATCATGATGGATTAGGGCTTCCGCAACTAATCAAATACACTTCTTCACTGGTGAATCAAGCTTCAATCCTTCACAATCAACTGCTAGGGCTTTGGTGCTCTTCAATCACTCAAACTAGAATGAAATGAGTGATCTATAAGTCTTCGAGTACTTTAAAGTGAAAAATTCCACCATTAATGCTTGCCACATAAACCTAATTTTCACTAAAAATCTCCAACTTTCATTCTGTAATCAATCAAATAGTGCGCTCTTACACATAGGTTCTACTAGTCTCCAAAAGGTTAAATCCAAAGGTGCATACTCTAAGGGTGAGTATACCGATGGTGTAGGGGTCTAGAGCTAAATTAGTTGCCCTTATGACCCTGAGGGTCATTCATCCAGATGTAGAGGGTGCGTCCACTGTGGATGCATCCAATACATACGCGTCAAACTTATCCTTCTTTGCCTCTGACCAAATCAAGCTCACATCTTCTATAGCTTTCACAAACTTAACTTCTCCTTCGGTATCCAATATTGATTCTTCTAGATTTTTAGGGCTTTCCTAATTTTGCATTCTTGATCTACAAAACTTTGAGATGTGTCCAGCATTGTTACATGAGTGACAAATAACTGGAGGCCTTAAATTCCTCAGCACATTGATATGGGTTACCATTTTACACTGTCTTGCTGAGTGACCATTATAATTACATATCTGACATGTAATACTTTGAGGACTTCTTACATTTGTTTGATTCTGATTTCTCTGATTATTATGAGTCTTGTTCTTCTGACTTGTTTTACAATTCATAGCTCTATGATGAAATTTATTGCATGAATAACAGTAACCATTGAAAGGTCTTACCTCTTTACAATTCCTTTCTATATGTCCATTCTTGTTACATGCATAACAAGTTTGGTCTACTGGCTTGTGCTCATCCTTAGATGGTTCTGTTAGAGCTTTTCCTTGCAGGACCAAACTTGAATAAATATATGGGCTTGATTCTCAGATTGTGTACTCAAGTTTGACAAGAAATAGTCTAATTGATGAGGATTGAAAGGAATCCTCCTTCTTCTTTGAGCTCCACATCACTTAGGCAGGTATTGCCTTATCTGCACACTCATGACTCTACTTGATAAACAAAAGGCCTACAAATAGATTATTGTGGAATAGTTTTTAGACTCCTCTAGGTATCCTATACCCCAATGATATCATGTCTTATGCAATAGCCCTATTTGCATAGAATGAATCTAAAAACTAGAATGGACCTCCACTATCTACTACCTGCATGAAAGGGAAAGGTAGTTCATTTGAATGATTTTAATGTTGGGTTGAAAGGACCCCTAAGATACCCTAAGTCTCTCATAGACCAGTGCCTTATCCAATGGGTAGCAGAGTCAAATACATCATTGCAGCAAAGCTATGAAACAAGAAGATAATAAATCTACCCCAAATCAGATCATACATTACCAAACCACCTGTGTACCCAGATATGCTATCACCTATTCAAAGGAAGACCTAGGAACAAGCAATACATTAACCAACATCCACTAGAAGACAAGCATGAGGTATCTTTGATACCCTAGCTCATACACATCTGAAAACTAGTCCTAAACCTAGTTGCTTTTGTGAAAACAACTCTATTGTAGACACTCATTGGAAATGCAAGTAAAAAGACTACAACACCCTTGATGCTATAATCAATAAGTCTAAAACCCAAATGGAGACAATCTGATAATAGCACAAATATATTGAAATCTCATACGTAAGACATTTGTTACAACTTATATCATATTCTCTTAGCCAGAAAGGAAAGAGGGAACACCCTATATGCAGAGAAGAAGAAAAATATCTACAGGAAAAGGACCCTTCATGGAACTAGCTCACAGAAGAAAACTAGAACCGGAACCATAACCATTCTAAATGATCTTGAAAATCCTTTTATAGGAATAAGGATTGCAACAAGGAAAGGATCATTTAGGGCAAAATTAGGTCTGAAACAACCACAACAACCAGATACAAGGAATAAAAGAATGCTAGAAAAGCCTAGAAATCTGGGAGAATCAGATCAAATATGATTGTACAAATATTTGGCTTCATATTCAAAGCTTACTACAATTACACATTGAACTAATTTCTTGTAGCAAACAAAACAAAAATTAATGCCAGAGCCAGTAGTAGAAAATCTTGCGTGTACAGGTCATGGAAATCTCTGACAAACATCAAACCCTAGCTGCTTGTGTCAACTAATAGTCCTTTGCATTTACTCGGCATGGCACCCTAGGATGACAAAATCAAATCAAGATGGCCACCTAGATCTTTGCATCATCTATTCCCAACTGCAACCATCCTAGAAAATCAAATCTGAACAACCCATCTGTTACTATACGGCTTACTGCTTCAAACCCAGCAGAGAAAACCCTAGAGAGATTTGAATTTAAATGAAAATGGTTATTGGCTCAAGTTTAAAATGCAATCATCGATCTCATTTATTTATTGACAAATTGGGTGGCTCTCATTAATCCTTGCAATAGTCAACAAGCCATTTGAAAAGTCTCTGCCACATCAGCACACCGCAACCAATGAAAACTGAGCAAGTCAGCACCACGTAGCATCACAGACCCACCTGTTAGTAGCCACTACCTTGCAAAAGATCAAACAGAAGTCACTATACCACTGCACTAAATAATGTGCATGTTATATCCATGGTGTAGCGATGACCACACGATCAATCTGCCACTTAACATGCCTAAACACTTAAAACATCGGTCCCGCTGACATCCACCACATCACCACTGAGCCCAGCCAATGAGAAATGAGCATGTCAGTGCCCACTGGAAAAAGGCCCCACAACTTAGAAGCTTTCAAATCAGATGATGGGCGCATGATCTCATGGGCTCAAAAAATTCCATGAGATCATACGCCAGCCATAGATCTACCTATGTTGCTGGCAACCCTGCAGATTCCTTTGACACTAGCCCCACTGACACAACCCATGTCACCAATACCTTTGTCCAATCAGAGAAGGCCATGTCACAATATCCGGCAAGTGGACATACAACTTTTTCATCGCACATAGGTCACTCTAACAGCCTCCACCTCACACTACAACTTGACCAATCAAAATAAGACAAATCTGCAACACCTATCAGCGGTCCCACATCTGAAATCTTCTTTAATAATAGGATCATGCCAGCCGCCACATTGCCTGAATCTATCCAATCACAATCATCCATGTCATAATGACATGGCAGACAAGGACCCACCGTATAGTTAGTTAAAACAAGCCTGAGGATCGAGCGGCTATCGCTACACCGCAATGCTTAAAAACCGATCAACTTGCCCCAGTGGTATAATGACCACCATAGATGCGATCCATTATTTAACCTACAAGCATACCCCATAAATGGGCCCACCAGGACAGATGCCTGCTCGTCGCTATACCGCATGTCAAAAACTCTGACAGCAGGAAGCCTTGCGATGTAATGATAGCCACATAATTTCAAAGGCTGAAACACTTGGAAATATTAATGAAGAACTTAAGCGTAACATGAAACATTAAAGGGGGCCCTGACAATATAACCTAACGACATAACACGTGAAGTGGTTATCACAATTTTAGCACATGGGCATTTTAGGAATTTAGTGACCGAAAAAGGTAATGAAGAAATAGAAATTGGCCAGGATAGTCAAGGGTTTGTTTTACCAATAGCTAGAAATTTGAAAATTTGAACTTAGGGTTTGAGGCCAGGGGCAAGGAAAACACTACAGAGGCTAGAGAAAAGTTCCAAAGCCAGGAAAATTATTGCAGGTGTCAACAGGTTCATTATTGTCTTTAATTTGATTTCCAATCTCCTTAGCTTCTGTGGTGTCTTCTGGTGCATTCATTCTTACTCGCATGTTGTCAATTTGATTTTGTACTTCATTGAATCCAATGCTGCTAGAATCTCCTTTAAGCTTCTGATCATATAACTGAGATTCTATTAGATCCTTTATTGTATGCAATTTATCAATGTGAGTCTTTGCCTATTTCAATTCAGATTCCAACTTTTCTTTGTTGTTTCTTAACTCCAAGATTTCCATGTTTTCTTGCCTCAATTCTTCATTCATTTGAAGGTTCTCCTTGATATGTTCATCATAAACTTCTTGATTGTTAGTTATCTTTTCATCCAACTCTTCAATCTAATCTTTCAGAGATGTGTTCTCTTCATTTAGCTTTTTGATCATCTTCCCTAAATCACTGTTTGAACAATCTTTCAAATATTTTCTTAGTCTTTTGATGACTGCTTGAGAATCACTGACTTTTTCTTTTAGTTCTTCAATTTATTTTTCAGATCTATCAAGGTCTTCAAGAGAAACTTCAAGATTATTTTTTAGATGTTTCATTTCTCCCTTATCCATGATCACCTCAAGTGGTTATACTTCTTTGTTGAGGACCAGAGCTCTGATACCAATTGTTAGGAATGGGAACACTGAGAGGGGGGGTGAATTAGTGTTCACTATATTTAATCTTTTTCTTTACTCTTGAAAAATTAACTTGAATGCTTAAGTACTGAAATGAACATCAACACAAACAAGATACATAAACACAACACATAACACTAATATGGTTACAAGGAAACCCAAATAGGTAAAAACCCCGGTGGGAATTGACACCCACTAAGAACTGCACTAGTGTCTTATGATCCTTGTTAGAAGATCTGCAACCTTGTTAGGAGTTGTTCTTTACAATGCTTTTAGTACAGTGAACTTGTCAAGGGTCGGACCCTGTTAGGAGTCTTTTACAATAATCCTATTAGGGGTGGGGACACATTTTCCTAGAGCTCACTACTCAAGTGGTGAAGGTTACAACCTTCTGATCTCAGATACACACTATATCTATTGGATGAACTGGTGTTGTGACACTACTTGTCTGATCAATTCCTTTGATGCGCTGATGCTTTGACCTCTTGCAAAGCTCTAATACATTCTTAATGCTCTTTGTACACTTCTGCTTTGCTTATCTTATCTCTACTTTGACTTCCATGTTTTATTACAAAGGCACATCTAATATTTATATGCGCTACCAAAACAATTAACTAGGTCGGCCTATGTGTATGTGTATGTGTATGTGTATGTGTATGTGTATATGTATATGTATATGTATATGCATGTGTATGTGCATATGTATCTGTGTATGCATATGTATATTTATATGTATATTCATATGCATATGTGTATATGCATATGCATATGCATATGTATATGTATATGTATATGTACATGTACATGTACATGTACATGTATATGTATATGTATATGTATATATGTATATGTATAAATATGTATATGTATATGTATATCTCAATATTGTTTTTTTCCAACATGTGTTTGAAATTACTAAAATATATTGGTTAGAAAAGAACATTGTTGTGATATACATTTTTTAAGGTGGTTTCCATTTATATATGAATGTGTGTGTGTGTGTGTGTGTGTAAATAGAACTCATACCGAATGCATGTGTTTCTAAATTACAATAGAAGGAAAACCAACAAAATCCTATGAGCTCAAACACACAAACATTTTAGTTTAGGGTTTTAATGTAAATTATAATGGAAGAAAAACCAAGAAATTTTTGTAATTTGAAATAGATATGCATCCTTAAATTGCAATAGAAAATAAATCAGCAAAATCTTGTGATTTCAAACACATATGCATTTAACTTAATTCCATATCCACCAAACAAAATGAACCAAGAAATATATGTAATTTCAAACACATATGTACCAAAGAAACAATATTTTGTGTAAACTCTAACCAACACATTCAATTGTGGTGTCGCCTAGGATTTAGAAACAATACTACAATATTATTTATTTGAGGATTCTCTCTAAACCCTAGGCACCATACCAAATGGAAAATCTATCCACTGTAAATATACAAGAAAACTCATAGGGAATGCAAATTATGCTATGCATGTAGTGGACTTCTACATTGGGAAATAAACAAACAATATTATTTATGTGTGAAATTATTTTTTATTTTTTATTTTTTACAAAAGCAGGAAAACCACTAATATTAATTATTAATTATAAAATGGTTTAAGGACTCATCTAGGAAAGAACAAGGAAGAAAACCCTGAATCATTTCCCTATTACAAAGAGAAAGAAGAGAAACCCACCCGATGAGAAGACCTAAACAACCACCCCACTATACAAAAAAAAATTGGCAAATAAGTTACATATCATTGCATCTCCTTACATAAGATTGGAAATATACAAAATTACAAAATATAAATTCATTATTAGAGAAGATAAAATCACCATGATCTAGCATGAAATAACAAAATGGTGACTTCAACACACTTCCATGTACAGGTTGGACTATCTGATCACAATCAATAAGAACAATAATAATCCCAACTTGAATTCTAAGATGCAAAACCCTTTGATTTCCAAGGGAGAGAGTATTTGTATGAACTAAAACTTATAAATATGAATACTATGAATCATATCCCAAAGGCAGTAAACAAAACCATGGTACCATAATACCATACAAGACATTTCAGAGCTGCAACAATAAGAATTTGGAAGCACAAAATATAGCCCAAAACACCTAAGAATGAAGTATTCATTGCCATTAATATTCGATACTTACTCGATATGTAATGGTATGAAGACTACAAAATAATAGTTTGACCTTACCAAAAACCTTGTTACTAAATTATACCATAAACAAGGCAAAAAAGTTACTATTTCATATCAACAGGGGCAATTTCTCCCAGCTCATGATCATCACCCCAACCACTTTGAGCTTGTCATTGGGCAGGGACACTATCCCCATGCTCGCGATCATCTTCCTACCATGTCATTGAAAGGAAGTGTTGGTTGTGGATTATTCCCTCTGATCTTCAACTTGCAGATTTACACTTTGATGGATAATTTAAACAAAACTTTGACTCTATCACCACTCCAAAATCCACAAGGAAGAGGGCCAACTGACAAGGATCAACAATGAGATCCTTCTTCACTTTAAGCCTTAGGCTTGGGTGGGTGTACCCTTGACTCACTTCTCTAAAGGAGTCACCAAATAGATATTCAAATAGGTCTTTTACAAACAAACTAAAGCTATGATCATTTAAATTGTGTGTGTGTGGTTGAAAACCATGAAAAGCTTCTAGAGAATGGACCAGTGCCTTAACCTAGGGCAAAGAATCACCCAATTGCATATATCAGCTCAAGATCTTAAGTCAAACACTCTTAGGCTCAGGATAAGTGCTTTGCCTATTACCCCACTCCCTCAAGCACTTAGAACATCAAATTCTTACTTGGTTGTAGACTCACTGAACTCACCCAAAAGACTTTAATCCCAACTTTGTTAGGAACTCAAAGATGACTTCACAATACTCTTTGTTTACCATATGCTAATACACTTTGTGAAATTAACATATATGAGCTTAGAACCAGGACAAGAAGACATACACAAATGCAAGATTGGAACCCAATAGCATTCTCATTAACATATTCAAAATCAATATACAATCAAAGCAACACTAAGATAGGAAGCAGGCCCAAAATCCAGTTTCTCCTTCTTCAAAAAATACATGAATCTGCAACCAGGGACCAAAAAGAAATCTTGAAACCCTCTCTAGGTCGAAAAACTAACTATTTATACCACTAGCTGCCTTGGAATCCTCAAAGAAGATGCATCAAGCTTTGGGTAGCTAGGGTTAGGGTTTTAACTACCCAACCAACTGAAACAGCCACAAAATTACTGCAAAGATGAAAACCAGGCGATCCAGGAGAAGGTAGATCCAAGAATGATCTGTAATCATGAAAAATCTCAGAGTACTATACCGGAGATCATGAATCTACCATGAAAATTGATTAAATCGATCACCTGCAACATGCCTCGAGAAACAAAATAGTCCTTCACACAGCACAAAGGTCTCTGCAATTAATCATGGCGCTCATTGGACCACACTGCAATGGCAAACAGATCATCTCCCACCAGCACCAGTCGCTTCTGCATTGAATTTTGGTCCTTCTGGTCACAGAAAACCCTCTGCAAATTTGAAATCTAGTAGCAATAGTCACTTTATGGTGCCATCAGAGAATCAACGGTTGATATTCAAACTAAGATCAACTTTAAGTCCCGACCATTAGATCCACTCCATCTCACGGGCTCCACGCGCTTTATACTTCTTTAAACAAAATCAACGATCATCGTTACACCGTGATGCTAAAAGTTGAGCATCTCACCTTAGGGGTATAATGACAACCACTCAATCTTCACAGACTTGCAAACCCCAACTTCCTTTAAAAACTGCAGCCCCACTGACAACATCTAGCTCGTCACCCCGCTGACCAATGAGAATCAAGCACATCACCGAGCAAGCGGCCCCAGTTTATCTGGTGAACTGGCGATCGAAGAACTTCCACCAGTTTATGAAATACTTTCCACCATCACTAAAAAACTTAGCGATCACACAACCACTATTTGCTGAATTGCCAAATAAACTAGGGCACCGACAAAACATTACGCGAACTAGCGAACAGGAAGAAAATTTGTCGGGCTGCTAAACATTTTATCACAACTACCAAAGACATCAAGAAATTCAACTGGGCCCACATAGGAAGATCGATGGCCATCTCATAATCTCATAGACCTGACACACTTCATAAGCTTTTACACCAACCATTGATTTTATAAGGATGTCAGGTCCCACTGCAATTCACATCACCATCCAGCTCAACCAATTGAACACTAACACATCAATGCCACTGAGCAGATAGGTCCCACTGCACTTATCCACCAATGGGCCCCAAGTGACAGATTTCAACCGGTCGCATGGTCACATGTCAAAAATTTCTGACATGCAATCATGTGACAACCAATCAAAACACGCACCTTCGCTTCCTTTTTGACATCGGGACCACCACCGAAGAAACACCTGAAACAAACAAGATCAATGGTAGGTGCATGATCTCATGAGCATGGAATATTCCTTACGCTCATACGCCAACCGTCAATCTCCCCCCTTTGCCACTTGAAGAATCTGGCCCCACCAACCATTGCACTTGCGCACATAAGACCAATGAACAAGGAGTGTCGGCAGAAGAGAAGAAATGCAAGGTCGAAAACACATAGGGTTTTCGGCAAAAGATCGAAAACACACAAGGTTTTCATGTAGACCAAAAGGTAGCAGGGAGATCGAAAACATCATGGGTTTTCAAAAATATTGTGGGTTTTTGACACTGTGACATTGATGAAGGGTGCTCCCCTTAATACCACAAACACATAATAGAAATAGAGAAACAACAACAACAATATGCAAGAATAGAAAATTGGCTTCTTGTTATCTCCACAAATGTGGAATTACAAACTTTCAGAATTACAATATGCAAAGCCACATGGGCATTCCCTTACAATATTCTGTAGGACAAAGCCTCAAACCAATACCCAGATCTACTACCCAGAACTATTCTGAACTGCCTAAGACAATAATACAGCCTTCCTTATATAGGCAATTTTTCCACCGCCTGGGAAGGTTCCAGAATTTTAGCCAATAAGGCTGACCAAACTTAGAATTATTTTATTTTACATTTTATTACATCATAGTCGGCTCAAGATAACCTTTGAAACCCGAACAGAAATTTTGAAGAAAATTATTTTCTACCATTTCAAGTGGCCCAACTTCTGAAGACCATAAGTCATCACCAGTTGACCCGATTGGCTATTATAACCCCATTTCAGAAATGCCACGAAGCGCTCTATAGGCTTCACTAGCACAAGTGCTTGTCACCCAAATTTTTGACCTCATCCGGGGCCTCTAAAGCCTTCAAAACTGAGTTCAAAGTTTCTGTACCCTGCTGCCAATACTGAAAATCTTCAATATCTTCCAATATACACTTGATCTGGCAATGAAACTTTACTGGCAGACTTATATGACCAAAATGAACCTCCAAGAAAGAAATTAGATCATTCTGAGCACATACGAAAATTACCAAAAATAGTAACTTTCCATAAATAGTAGCTCTGCACAAAATAGCCCTTATTGAATATAAAAACAGAAATATTTTTTTGGGTGATGCAAGATTGCTCTTACACCCAGGATGCTCCTGCATCAGATATATTCTGAGATTATTTCCTACAGACCTTAAAACTTAAAATTCTCCCTGGGTTTTGTGAATTAGGAGATGCGATCAGAGCTAGAGCTAGGTGACACAATAAAGAGCACAGGGCTAAGGGTGCACATCATAAAACCATGTAGATCTACTTCGCAAGACAAAACTGTGACTGTAAGCCGGGCAGAGACAACATTACTAAACTTTGCAGGGAAAAGGCCATTTTCAAAGGATTTTTGTTATGACTGGAAAATGACCTAATAGGAAGCATCTTCAACAAAACCATAAACATTTTGGTGTTATGCCAAAGGTTGAAATTTGAAATTTGGCAAGGCACCATGAGGTACACCCTTCAAATTTATATAACTATCCTCTTGTGAACCAGAATCCCTAGCAGTCACATTCTTGAGCTCGATAATATCCAATAGGGTATCAATCTTTGATGTATCCTTTGAACAACATCACCACCCAAAGCCCTGCTAAGATTATGAATGACATGCCTTATGTTCCTAAAATTTGGCCTATCCAATGAGAACTTGATGCTATCATAAAATAACATGTGTACATGACTAGATAAAATAAGGTGTCTGGAGAACAAACCTCCAACAAACGTAGGTCCATCCCATAGATTATAAAATTAAATAGCCCATTTAAACTTTCTTTCCCTTAATGTAAGATGAAAAATATGGAATGGGGTCTTAGAACAATGGTTTGCAAGTAAAAGAGACCCCAAAACCATTAACACATACATGAAATTCTAATGATATGGAAAGTAAATCTAGAAGACTAATATTGAGATGAAGAAATAAAAGGTACTTCCTCCAAAAATGAATTTGCTAAAAACCCTATCAAACATTCTCAAAAATTGTTGATTTTTTTAATTCTTAGCCAAAACTATGAGATCTACAAAACCCAAAAATATTTTTCTTTTCTGAGAAAGTTCGACCTTGACCTACGTAGACAATGTTGACTTTGACCTCAAAATGTTGACCTTGACCTGCACTGCTCCGACGGAAATTCTGTTCACGGATCCTGAAAGTTTGTCAAAAAGGGTATCTAGATCTGCACTATAATTCACCGTCCCACACCTGTTCCTACAAGAAAAAATGTTTTTTTTGTTGGGGGGGAGGGTTTTGCCTTATTCAAACCCCAATGTAGGAATTAACCTTGAAATTAAATTGAAATTACAAAGATAAACAAAGTAAAAAGAACAATTCACATTGCTTATGTTGAAAATCCTTATGGAGGATTCGAATCCTTGAATCCACAAGTATGGATGCT
Source organism: Chamaecyparis obtusa (assembly GCA_027943335.1). Lineage (NCBI taxonomy): Eukaryota > Viridiplantae > Streptophyta > Pinopsida > Cupressales > Cupressaceae > Chamaecyparis > Chamaecyparis obtusa. The sequence continues at coordinate 47,119 of BSBK01013721.1, read as the reverse complement.
CCAAATAAATGTAGAATTGAATTTAGGATGTCTCAAATCAATTATATTTAGATCTTCAATACCAATCTTGAATGGATCTTGAATAAGAAGAAGCTTGAATGGACAAATGGAGAAATCTTCAACAAGAGGGCTCCATAGAACTTGAATCCTTCAATGGCTACTAATGGATCTCCTTGATGAATTGGATCTTGAATGCTTGAATTCTTGAAGGCTTGAATTATTGAAGGCTTGAATTCTTTCTTGAGAGATTATGAAAAGATGAAAGATGAAAGATGGATTGAAATGAGAGAGGAAGGCCTCCTTTTATAGTGATCTAGGGCACAAACTTCTAGAGAGGCCACATAGACAACAATAATTAAGGATCCATGGCACAAAACTCTAGAGAGGTGCACATGGAGAGGAAATTAATTTAAGGCCTTGACGGAAAACTCTTGAAGGGGTCCACCCTTATGATAGAGATAAAAATAATTATTTAAGAGCCTTGTCACAAAGTTTGAGGTAAGGCAAACTCCAAAGTTAATTTGAGCATTAGGCACCAAACTCAAGAAAGGCTAATCTCAAATAATAAATTAGGAATCCTACACAAAGCTCAATAAAGGTCCACCTCAAATATTAATTTGAGAATTCAACACTTAACTCAAGAAATAGTGTCCCCAAAGAGGGAAAAGATAAAATTTTGACGAAACCCTGAAACTGGAACCTAACCCCAAGGACCCCGGACCCTAGGGTCAAGGTTGAGGTCAACCTTGACCCTAAGGTCAAGAATCTCTGGTTCTTAATTCAGGATGGAAGAATTATGTCGGGAAGATGTGGAAAATGGGGCAGAACGGGGGAAAAATCCAGATCCAAATCAAAGACCCATTCAAGGCATTTGACATGACCCAAAACCACTTACTCGGAATGCTAAACTAGTCCTAAATGGAAGTGCTTCCATTTTCTGACGATACAATTAAAAACTCATTTCTCATAACCTTTTGGAAGATAATTTCAAGCAGGGAAGAAGATTGTAGAAGGTCCATTGCATTGGATTATAACAATGACAATAGTTGAGAAGGAAAGATGCACCTTTTCATTTGGGTATACAAAATTTCATAACCAATGAAATTCCTAATGGCTCGACAAATATGGATAGTCTGAATGTTGAAAATTTGATTGAGAGCATGATCGTCAATTTGTGCAAAGAAAGTGATCTCTACATCTTCAACCTTCAAAAAGGTTCTACAATTTAATGGTAAATATTTCCAGTGATAATGCCTACAATTGGTGCATGATGGACAAGAATTAGTAAATTCATCCATTTTTCTACTAACCTCGACCCCTACAGACTGAAGAATTAAATACGACAAGAAATGAAATATAATGACTGACATTTGGGAGTAAGGATAAAGAATGACCAAATTTCTATGAAGTGGGGATTAATTACGGATGAAGCCAATTAATGTACTATGAATGTTAGTGCTTGAGATATGCTAACTTCATCATGAAAAAACAAAAGATAAAGTCACAGTGTGCGAGAGTACTACTCAGGTCAAAACACATTCTAACTATCCAAATAATAAATCCTATTCTATACCAAAATCATGAAGAAGAAAGCCTTTGGCATGAGATAAATATTCACCATAAATATAGTCCTACAATATTAAATATACCCAAATCTTGACAAATAGATCAAGCTAACTGGAGAGTATTTGATCTCATCAAAGGGAAGCCATATCATCGTGTGAGCTGGCAAAAGAAGCCAACTCCCGATCTAAAATTTCTTTTAAAGGGGGATAATTATTAATTATTTCAAATGGGTTTATAGATTCAACACTTAGCTCATCGCATCCCATATTAGCAAGATGGTCTAATAACTTATTTCCTTCCCTTAATGTATGTAAAATGTAATTCTCCTGGAATGAGTCAATTAAATCCCAAATTTGGTGCATGACATATGCAATTTTTTGATTTGAAGAAGGTTGAGAAATACATGAATTGATAAACAACCAATGAGTCCCCTTCAATATGTATATTATAAATTCCACACTTTTTTTCCATTACCAAACCTACAAGAAGAGCCTGGGCTTCCACCAAATTATTTGTACTTGGAGGTAGTGGAGAAACTTTGATTGCTTTAACATTTCCTAGCTAATCTCTGATACACACACCAAATCCTGATTTTCCTGGCTTTCCTTTGGAATAACCATCAAAATTAAGCTTCATAAATTTCTTAGAAGGAGGTATCCACTTGATCAGAGACCTGTCCATAGAGTGATTTGATTTCCAATTAGGAACATACCTTGTAGGGATAAAGATATACTTCCACTCCTTAACTATCTCTTGGTCCCAAGAGGAGAAATAGTGATTACATCTAATAGTGGAGAGGTTTGAATTGACAATTTTAGAAATAGATTTATCTAGGCCTTTAAGGACTATGGAAAATGAAGATGTTTCTTGTTGAAAAATCCTTTTATCTCTCTCCCACCAAATATCCCATACAACGGATGCATGAATACACTTCCATATACAAGAAAACATAGAACTTGCAAAAATAACATTCCAAGACTCAAATAAATCCCACAAATTGTTAGGAAGTGGCATAGAAAGATTTAGTTTGTTAAGAAAAAATGACCAACAATGTTGAGAAAAAGTACAATTCAGTAATAAGTGATCAATAGTTTCATCTTCAATCATTACAAAGGATACATTTAAATGGTTGAGCAATACCGAGCCTGAAAAGCTTATCACTATTTAGAATTCTTATGTGTAATGCTAGCCATGAAAAACCACCAGCCTTTGGAAGAACTATACTATTCTAATAGAAGGAAAAGGCTCTATGATTTCTTTTGATTTTTTCTATTTGTTTCAAAGCCCTATATCCTTCTTTAATTGAATAACCAACTTCTTTCAATGGTTCCCAAATTATTTTTTACTCACATTTAGATAAATAAACCACTCTAACAAAGAAAATATTTTGAAGATAAAAGAGATGTTGTCCATTAAGAGGTAGATTTGATGGATCCTTCTAGATCACTTTACCTGAGAAGACTTCTACTACTGAAACATAGTCCCAAAGCATGGGGCCCTATTGATTCATAGTGATGTTCATAACTTCAACAAGCTAGTCTGATTGTCCTAATGGTGGTAATTCATTCCAAGAATCCTCCCATAACTTAATACTCTCTCCATTATGAACTTCCCAAGACACATAATTACCAACTATATCTCTTGATGCCATCATAAAATTCCAAATAGAAGACCCTTTTAGAGGATCTGATATAGAAAGGATTCGAGTTGGATTGAAATTGTCTAAATATTTCTCTTTCATTACTTTGCACCATTTAGAATCTGGTTTTGTATACATCTGCCAAACAAGCTTTCCCCCAAAGGCTCTATTCCTAGTTGCCAAGTAATGAAGCCCAACACCCCCAATTGTTTTCTCATAAGCCATATCCTTTAGTGAGAAAGGAGTATCTTTTTATCCTCTAACATATTACCTTTCCAAAGGAAGACCCTAATAAGCTTTTATAATTGATGAATAACTGAAGGAGAGGCCTTAAGGATTGAAATATAGTAATTGGGTATTGTAGATAAGACTATCTTAATCACTAGAATACTGCTTGAAAGTGAAAGCCATCTGGCCTTCCAAGTAGAAATCCTATACTTAATTCTATCAAAAATAGACATGTTGTGGACTTCAGCACTAGGAAATAGACAAACAATATTGTATACTTGTGAAATTATTTATTTGATGTTCGGTCCCCATATGTTCTAGTTGTTACGATTTACACAAAATATTATTTGTTTATTTTTCCTAACTAAACCCTATTGAAATTATAAGCTTAAACATTTGGTACTTATTATTTCTTTGTAATTTCTCCATGGATAATACAATAACCAATCACATTAACAAGAGAAAAACAAAAAAGTCCATACACATACGAAAGTTGCCAACAAGTATTGCAACCATAAAAATGATCCACAACTACTTTTGAATGCATGTCAAATTCACATTCTCTTTGTTTGAGCCTCAACTACTATTTCAACCAAATAAACAATATTATGTGTAAACCCTGACCACCAAAACAAAACAACAAATAATAAATTGATGAAAAAATAAGAAATTCTTGTGGCTTTAGATGCATATGCATTTCAATTTACAGTTTTAGAAGCCCAAAAATAAATTTTCACAACCACACAAACAACATTCCCTACAAATAATAAATAGCATAAAGGAACAACACCCTATCAGTTCAAACAATGAAATAGACTTTATATTGTGCCACACAGGAACTCTTTGTTGGTGTAATTAAATATTCATTAATTACACTTTACTTAAGTTTAATTAGCATAATACATTATTGCATACTAGTTTTTCATTGAGACACATAGGAGTTTGCATTTCATTTTGGCACATGGTTTAGGAGAATTCCACTTTAGGTGGTGATAGTTGTTATCTCATTCCACTTTATGTATGAGATCCACCTTTAGTGCTCTTATCACATTATCATCCTTTCATTGTTGCACATACTTTGTTGTACAATGGAGGATGATCCACCTATGGTAGACATGTGATTACACCTAGTATGATTGATAGGTTATCTCTTGCATCACCCCTAGTTATCATTAATTTCCTATATATTCAGACACATATACATGCATTGGATCCATTATTATTTGATTATTGATCATCATTGAATCTAATCATTTGAGGATCATATCATTTTTACTATCTCTCATGCGCTATCAATTAAGCTTCTAGATCTTGGCATTTTCATTTTTTTCCATAGGAAAATTCTAACATGGTATCAGAGCCGAGTGTCATTGAATAGCCATTGGAAAGTAATTTATCTCATATTTTGGAGGGCCGCATATTAGATCTGGAGGTGCAACAATTTATGGGAGCATATAGAGTAAGATTTTACCTTGTCATTGCATCTACATGACCATTCCGGTGAATTTTGACTATAAATTTGCCTATATTGGGCAAAAGTCAAATTCAAGGCAAAACAATTTGCACATCAGGCTTGGGTAGCCCTCTCTACAAATTTTGTAATCATTTTCAAAAAAAAATATTTAATTTCTTAATCTGCAATTTTTTTAGATTTTTTCTACTATTAGGGTGCAAATTTTCATCAATTTATTGCAAAACATTGGGATTGGATTCGAGGTCCCCACCCCTACTCTATCAGTTTTCCTAGGTAGTAGACAGATAGTTACTTAAGTGTAGGCACTAACTTTGAGTGGTCAAATAATCAAATCCTGACCATGCAAGCACCACTTATTTTTCTAGCCTGAGGCACATAGATCTGGCACCCCATGCAACAATTGGCCCGCAGTCAACAAAGTAAGCTGACTCTTAAGATGAGCAAGCTATTGTGGAAGGTGTATTTTAAAGACTTGATGTGTCTATGATCTACTACATGTGGGATAATTCCCCACAAAATTTTGCAAAGACCCGACAACTCAATGATTTAGTCTTATGTACACATCTGACTTAGTGGATAGTGAAGACATTTGATCTAAAGGCAGCGACTTCATTCAAACATCAAGTCATCTAGTCAAGTCACTCATCTGAGACACCTATCTAGGACATCTACAAACATTCAAACACATGACACTAGATCCAGCCACAACTGCAACCAATGAGCAAACAACAATTAGACATCTGACATCCATGCAAGTAGCAAATCACCACATCATCACATAGTCAACCTTGGTATTTTTTTAAAATAAATTTAATTTTTTTAATTTGATGGGTGTCCAACCTGTTGTGGTTCCACAACCACACTCCCCATTGGCCGCTTGGCTAGGGGGATGCCTTTCTTTTTTTTTGCTTCTACTTTCATTTGTTTCTGCCCCTCGGGCCCTTTTGTCCTTTTCTTTGTTTGTCTATTTATTTGTTCCTTTACAAAAGCCTTCTTTTCAGAAGAGATCCCGGTCTTTTTAATTTTCACACTTTTGGTGTTCTCCGAACTTCTAAGGTGCAAAATTCTGAAACCCCATACAAAGCAATTTTTTTTAATTTTTTGCTATTTCGGCCTTGTCGGACATTTGGACCTCCGAAAGTCAGAAAGTCTGAACCCAAGTCAAAAGGAGTTAGGATTTTTGCACTTTCAAGGTATCAGAGGTCCTATATTTTTTGGACCTTTGACACCCTGAAAGGCTGAACCTTCAATGGTTCGAAAAGGTGGATGACATCACCTTTTCCAAAACACATATAAGGCGCATTAGTCAGGTTTTTTGTCACTTTTGTGATTTATTTTCTTAGTATTTTGGGAGCGATTTAAGAGCGTTCATCTTATAACTTTTTACATGCTTTGAAATCTTCAATTCAGCTGTGTGTTCATGCTTCTACCCTTTCTTTTCCCTTGAGGTAGGTTTTTGGCATTTTTTTCCTTTCAATCTTAGGCTAGGGTTTTTATGTTTCTTTTCATTATTTTCACTAGTTTTAGGCTAGGGTTTCATTTTTGTCTAGCTAGGGTTTGTTTTTGCTTTACGTCATTGTTGTCTAGGGTTTTTGAGGATTTCTTCATGGTTTTTAGGTGGGCTCACACTTGAGCTCACCTCAAAACTAGTCATTTTAGGGTGCGGGAGGGTTTTACCCTCCTAGCTCTTTCACTGAGTTTTTTATTCTAGATTTTTGGAGCTTCGGCCTCTGAATTCTCTGAAGTCTTCCCTAGACTTTCCCCTTTCCAAAGCTTCAACTTCGTGACTTTGAAGTTTTGGACCCAAACAAACACACAAAACTTTCTCCCTCTAAAACACTGAAGAGAACCAAAACAACCTAATCTAGTCAATGCCTTTTAAAGTTTCAGACCTTCAGTGTTTGACTTTGGACCTTTAATGTCAACATTTCAGGATTTCAGAGTTTTGGAAGTATCAACCAACCATACACCTCTGAGACATTGAAACTTTGAACTCTTGAAAAACTATTGCATGGGCTTTTGGTCTCTTCATCTCTATTTTGGCTTGTCCAAGGCTAAATATTCTTTTAGAGTCTGAACCTCTGAAGCCCCAAAATCTTGTTTCTAAGTTTTTAGTGACCTTAGACTTTTGGGTTTGTTTTATTCATGGTTTTGTGTCATTTATTGATCAAAATTGGATGACTTCTTCCTATAACCTTTACTGATTCATGTCTATTTCTTTTGCAAAATGTGAGAGAAGATTACATCCCCAACTATGAAGTTTCAATTTAAAGGATATCATGCTCCTTCCAAGGTGGGAAATCTCAATTGAGATATAAATGACATGGATATTGGAAATGTCAAATGAAATAAGTTCCTAGTAAAGTGTGCCCAACCAGCAGGCAGGTCAGAGGATTACACTTCATTAGTTTATTCCAGCCTAGTGAACACAATGACACATCTTATGTCAATATTCTCCTCTAATTTAATCGTCACCCTAGCACAACACTATGTACCAGAAGAGAGATTGGTGAAGAACACCATGGGAGAAGTAGTCCTAGACTTGAGTCTGGATAATATTGAAGATGTCTTCCATCTACCTAAAGAAGTAGATAGGTTTTATGCCTTCTCTATGGAGAGAAAGGCATGCATTTCTTCAATTCAAAAACCCAATTAGCATACGATATTGTCAATAAAGAGTACTTGATGCAATCTCTTCCCAAGAACAAGTTGGAGAAGATAGATATGAGGAGGGGATTCCTAAAAGAAGACATCCAAGCTAATTTCACCATGATAAGAAGAGTATATGGTCTGCAAAATTCTATTTAGCTAGAGCCCTAGATGATCCTATTGACTAAGAAGATTAAAGGGAGAAAAGTAAGGTTCAACTAGGCTGCTATCCTTAGTGACAACTTGGATAGGCAGCTAACTTTAGTGAAGAACAACCCACATTTATACATGATTTCATATGTCATGTAGCTACATGCTTCATGAGTAGTGTATCCAGGACTTGTCAGAGTAGGATCCATGGGTCATCCCAATGCTTAGTCATTTACTATGTACCCCCAGCTCGTAAGAAAGAAACACCTTGGGGAAGCTAACTCTAAATACAAAATTTTCAATGATGCATTCATATTCGCGATCATCCATTCCATTGAGGGTGATTATGCCAAGACACTCTCAAAGGAATTTGCAGCTAAAGTAATGGCCCTGGGGACTTATTATATCTAATTGAAGAATTTCACATATATAAGGGTTTCTGAGATTACTTTGACTCCAAATAAGTTACCGAGGTATCCATCAGACATGATTATCCTATTGGAAATGGCCAAACAGCTCTCTAATGTGTATGATCACATCAAACACAAGAAGAAGCATTGCTGGGATTTTCTAATTTCAATTGGCCCACATTCCCTATAAGACATGAAGGTATGTAAGTAGATTAGGTTTAACCTGATAAGGATTAGATTTAACCCCATGGGAACTTAATTATAGCCATATTATGGGAAAACATTACATTCATGAGCCCCATTTTGAGGATCCTTGGATGAATTGTATAGTTTATTATGAAGTCAGGATCCATGATTAATTTTGGATGACCCTATAGCTAGCACAAGATGCCTTACTCCTTTGCATTCTGCCAAAAGTATGGGATGCAGACACTGAGGATGTCCTGGACCCATTGTATAACTAGGATAAAATCTATATAAGGGCCATTTTGAATGCCAAAGTAGACAAGGAGGAGAATAGTGATATAAAATTCAAAGCTCGGCATGTGATAAACATGAAAAAAGCCTAGATTGGTAGACCTTTCAAGATGGATCCAGTTTCAATGAAACAATAGCTCATCCCACCTTATAAAGAAAAGAAGAAGGGAGAAAATGTGTGAATGCCTCAATTCAAGGGAGCTACTCCACAGAGGCCAAAGATTATATAGGCATGGGCAGCCAATAGCATATGGATCTATTCCAAAGTCCAAGCCAACAAGGAACTAGATGACAGGGAGTATTGCTCTACTTGATGCTCAGTCTTTTGGTAGTTAAGAGTAATCCATTCTTCCAAAAAGGTCACTAAGATTAAAGTTTGTAGGACCCAAGGCTATGAGGTTAGAGAAAGGTAAATTGTATAAAAGAAAGAGATCATCTACATCCCCACACATGGAGACTGTGTCGGAAGAAGAAGAGGAAAAGGAAGAAGAAAAGGATATTCCCCTAGCTTGAAGGACTCGATTAGGAGCCTTCTTGAAGAAAAGGAAGTTTTAGGAAGAGGATGTTCAAATTGATATTGATACAGAGACCCAAGGGGGACAGGTAGTTCCATGGGATGGCTTGGGAGATGATGAGTTCTACATGTCTAATTTTGAGGGCCTTTATGGGTTCAAAGAGAAAATGTCAGAGAAAAAAAAACCTACTGCAAGACCTTCTTTTGAAGATCAAATAATTTTTTCATTTTCTCCCCCTCCAACTCACTTCACTACTTCAACTCCAGAAAAGACTGCATATGAATCAACATTGGATAATGAACCAGCTCAAAAAACACATCAGGGAAGATTAGAAGAGCCAATGGAGATATACAAAGAGCTACCACGAGGTGAGTCGACTGAACAAATGAGCCAAGAGGAACCTTTAGTTGAAGGACCCTTGGAAAAAGATGATGAAGCTACCCCATCTACACTTTCACCTCAAATACCAAAAGCTCCAATCCCAACTCCTCCACTTCAAGCTCCACTCTAGACTCTACCAATCCAACTCCCTACTCTAACTCCTCCTCTAGTACATATGCCCACACCTCCACTATCTTTTTGTTCACCCACTCCTCCTCTTCTTTCCCCAACTCCTCTTTCTCCAAGTCCACCTCTAGTTTAGGCTCTCATTCCTTCTCAATTAGCACCCCAAATGCCTATTCCTCTACCACCTATGCCTACTCCTCCACCTAATTTTCCCACTCCACCATCTCATTCCATACCTTCTTCTAAGGAAACCCAACAAGAGGCACATGAGTAGGAAAAGGAGATAGGATAAGAAGAGAGTTCCTTTCCTCATGAGAGTGAGGTAAATGAGAATTCAAAAGGAGAAGGGTACGAGGAGGTAAGAGAAGAAGAAAAGGAGGAAATAAGAGAAGAGACACCAGAAGAAAAAGAGGATGAGCAATAACAAGAATAGGTGACTTTAGTTTTGATAGCACCGTATGAGCCAATATAACTTCCTTCACCAAACCTACCTAGTTTACCAAAGAAATACAACCAAGGGTAAGGGTATATTCTAATGAAGAAGATATTGATATGGCAGTGCTAGGCCAAGCTTTCCACCAAGGAGAATCAAGTGCCCAAGAAAGAAGACTTTTATACGTTACTCAAGATCATAGGGGCTGATGGAAAGTGCAAGTGGGGCTATCAACAAATTGACACCAATGTAGCAGAGATAACTCTTGATGACTATGTCTTTGAAAAAGTTGATCTAGTAGAGCCTAGGAGGGAGGGTAGTAAAACATTGGCCACTTTAGGATTAAAACATGCTATAGGATGTATGGATAAAGATGAGGAGAAGATCAAAGTTTAGATGGAGAAAAATGAGGCAATGAAAAGATTCATTCTTAAAATGACATATCCCATTGACCTTAGCAACCCGAAGGCCTCATTACAGGTCATTTTGAAAAAGAGGGTTGCTCCTAAAATGTCGGTGGATATACCACATTCTTTTATCCATGCTCGCTTAGATTGGAAGGATGACTTTGAGGAGTTCACAAGGGCTTCCTTAAGGACAATTTTTAGACCTTTTAGAGGAATTCTTCAAGAGATCACCAAATTGGTGGATATGATCGGCATCAAGGATGGATTAGAGGCATAGATAGAGCAATGGTAGAAGGTCCTAGATGACCATAAGATAATAAGGAAGCAATGCTTCCAAATTTTTGTAAATATTTATGAAGGTTCTTAGTTGGACAATTTTAATGAAGTATGGATCAAGGATATAACTGAAGCATTGAATATCTATTAGAAATGCTTAAGCCTGATCAACAGAAAGAGAGATGAAGGAATGATTTGGGTAGAGCAATTGCAGAAAATCTTCGAAGGTCTAGACCTAGATTTGTATGATGACAATGATAGCCAAACCATGTACCCTATAAAAGACATCATGTATCAATTTATGGAAATTTTGAATGGTGTAAAGATGAAGGAGGACCTCCAACATATGTTATATCAAAAGGAGGATATGCAGAAGATGTTGGCCCGGGAGGAGGAGATACATTTTTTTGTTATTGAATTGGTTGCCTTCAGAGAGAAGTAACAACAATGCATTGGGAGTATCCAAATGGCATATTTTAAATAAGTCCAAGAGGTATTAGAGAGACTCTGGAAGGCACATCCAAAAATCCTTCCTAGTGACTAAGTGTTTAGTTTTGGACTTAGTCAATTTTTGCATGAAGGAAATTTTTGACACTTAGCCAAATTTTTTAATTTTCGGCCTTTCGGCCTACCAAAGTCTTATATTTTCCCTGACATAGAGTTTTTGACTTACTCATTTTTTCAAGAGTTATTTTTTGGAGTAGGGTTCAAGATCCAAAATTTCTAGGTCGTTGTCATCAAAGACTTCCATTCTTCTGTAGTAGGTTTTCAATCTGATTAACCACATGTTTTGGGTTGTTTTTGCATGCTTTGAGGATTTCCATCAGTTAGAATCTCAAAGAGGAGAAATGATGAGGATTTATGGGAAGAACTCCAAGTTTTGAAGAAGGATATAAAGGAAAATGGTGGAACTCTAGAGAAAAGCTTGAAATTTGTATGCATCTTACGCTTTGAAATTGTAATGCACGTGGATTAAACCCGTGATGGATAGTTTAGGGGTGCTTTAAGAATAGTTTCCTTTTAGTAAGCTATAGTTTAAATTTATTTTCAAAGTTTCATGTGTAGCTAAAACCCTAGCTACAAATTTATGTTTTCCCTAAAGGGTGAAGCCTTATAAATTGTAAATCAACAATGTAATTGTGGTTGATTATTATTGCAATACAATATATACAATTGGTGCTTCAATCATGGTGTTATAATTTTCTGCTATCTTTGCAAAGTTTATGGATGTGTGTTTGTTCATTCTTTTTCTTCAAAGAGCCAATTGATTGTATGGTGATTTTGATCTGCAAATTTATTAATTTGGTGTTTATCATTGTTGCATTGTCTTATTGTGATGAATTATTGGGAAGATCATTCTTTGGTGCTTCAAGATAAATTTGTATCATGTGTGTGTAGGTTCATGGTGGCTTCATGATTTGATGAATTTTGATAAATCTTACATTTGCATTCATTTCCATCTATGATTGCATCGGCAAAATTGGGTTTGTGAGTTATTCAAATCTACATTTTTTGTGTTTTCTTCATCTTCATGGTAATTTAATTTGCAAGGTCATGCAATGATGGTTTATGTCCATTAGGTTTACATTCTGCAAATTTCATTCAATTATCATTACCTTGCTATTTCTATTTTCTTAAAATCAATCATAATAGATTAGATTAAATTTATATGTTTTAGAAGTTGCTTTCATTTAAAGATTCTGAAAATACAAAAAAAAAGAGAAATGTTGTTCATTTTTAAGATTGTTTTTGCAGCCTCTTCAAAATCAAACTAGAAAAGGCCTCCTCATGAACAATTTCACATTTATCCTTAATTGATCTATCTAGATGGTTGAGACCTAGTCCAAAAGGAACCTTGAGATTGATTCTATCATTCTTTCAAGAGAGGAATTTATTCACCTAAATTATTAGTCGTTGTCTCATGTAAAAATGGCACTCAATAGAAGTGGTGCTAGAAGAAGGGCCCTCAAAAGGGAGACCACAAAATATTGGATCTTTCTCCCCTAAGAGGTTTGAAAGAGTCCTTAGATCATCACCCAATAAAGGAGAATTTCATAGATCTCACAACAATAAAGAGAAGCCAAAGGAAAGTCTTCCTCATCAATTGTTTCTGCATAATCATCCACCGTTACCACATAATTCTGCTCCACTTTCCATTGTCCCACTACCACCTCTAATGGCCTTTTTTTCAAATGCATAAATTTCTCCACTTGATCTACAAGGCCAGCTCCATGAACTACCTAAGAATCCTAAAAAAATTTGTCCACGTTTCATCTATGGTGAATCTAGGACATCAGAGGAACACATCTATGCTTTCAAAGAAATATGTAATAGCAAGGAGATTTTACATCAAGATGTTGTATGTCATATTTTCCCTTACACATTGGGATAATTTTTGTATAATTGGTACTTAAATCTACCACAAGGGTCTGTTACTAGTTGGGATGAATTTGAGACCAAATTCCTGAACCAATTCAAAGTGTACATGGATCTCACCACTCTCCATCATCAATTCATCTCAGCAAGAAAGGATCATAGTGAACCAATTACAATGTTTAATCATCATTTCCACAAGATGCATCAAAGACTTGAATCTCCTTACACCACACCTATCATAGCTTCCATACAAGTATACTTGTGAGCCTTGGATCCTTTGACATCCATATTTCTAAAAAGATTTCCACCAACAGATATAGATACCTTGGAAAAGGTGTACAATGAGACCATTACCTTCATGCAAAAAATGGATCCAAAAGTTGGTGGAAACTATGGTGCTCTACTCTTATTGGGAAACACAACCATGGTTAATCTATTTGCAGCTAATAACTAGCCTCTAGCTCATCATTCTTCGAAGCTCAACTCGATCATGAATTCATATGTTTCTCCCTCACCACTTGCCATCACATACCTAGGATATGATTCACATAAGGAAGCACTCTATGAACAAAGGGTTGCTATCCCAAATGAACCCAATAACAACTTGGTGATAGAATTAGATGTAGTGAAGAAGATGCTATCACAACTAACCAATGAACTTACAAGAATGAAATTAAACCTATCTTAGAACCAAGGGAGCTACCAATGACCCAGTGTTGCCCCAAATACTTAGCCACAAAATCAGAACCATAATTACAATAATTACAACAAAAAAAATAACTATGGTAACACCTTGTAAGACAAACAATTTGGGCAAGAGAAACTAATAGGCCTTGGAACACACGACCCACCAATGGGAGCATACCTACTGATAATACCAATGTTTATAATTCAGCTGAAGTTAACTTCATGGAAACTACAAATGCAAGACATGCAAATAATAAATATAAGAATGAGGCTGACAATCAGCAAAATCAAAACTTTGGCAATCCCCCGACGCATTTCAACACCATGGGTTTTTATTTTTATGAGCCAACGAATGAAGAGAATTCAAACAACAACATGACAGAAGAAGAATTTCTTTTACCTTTTCACCAAAAGAGTCATCCTAAATACTCTGAAGTCCATGCTTTTCAAAATAACAACCAGAACAACTATAACCTTAGAAGTAGGAGGGAACCCTTCACTGACGGTATTCCCCCTACATTACAATCCATCCCTCTGAATCCGTGAGCTAACAATAATCCCTCACCCCTAGGGGCCCAATTGTTTATATCCTAGCATCACAATATCAACCTACCATGATCAAGAACCAGACTTGGTCTACTAGAAAATATAGTGCACTGGAGGAACTAAAATGAGTAAAGGCTAATATGTCAATGTATGATATGTTACAAAGTTGTCCTTCACAAAGGGAATCACTTTTGAAATCACTGGATCATTCTAATCTGGTCACGCCAAGCAATAGTGTGAAAAATCCTTCTTCTAATGTTAACACAACTAAGGCCATGCCAACAATGTTCAAGGACAGATGTGAAGTGCCTTTGTTCCTACTAAGCCTTGAGATATTTGGAAAAAACTTGCACAATTTTTTAATTGATTCAAGGGCTTCTTGCAATGTCATGCCTTTATCTATATGTCACAAGATAGGAATGAATCATCAACCAACCAATAGGGTTATGATTCAACTGGATAAGACTAAAGTCAAGGTCATTGGGGTAATAAAATATTCTCGCATACAACTAACAATAGACCTAAGGATACAAGATTGCATAGATATACACATAGTGGATATCTCGAAGACATATGACATGTTTCTTAGTAGGGAATGGAATAGATCCTTGAGAGGTTAGTTTTCTATCGACTTCACACAACTTTGGTTACCTTGGAAAGGATTAAATAACCAAATCAAAATCGATGTGGAGAAATTGAAACAAATGATCACTGAGTACAACACTCCCAACAAAGTTTTGTTCTCACAGGTCGATTTGGGATTATATGAGTTTGATAGTCCTTTTGTTCCAAGTCAAAGAAGAGGACATTTCCAGTGACCCCTACACAAGGACTAATACACCATTAGGTACCTAAAGAGATCCTTCTAGATTTCATCAATAATATGAAAAATAACATGAAACATCTCGAGTATGAGGATGATCCAAACATACTGATGCTACTAGGATATTGTCATCTACACCAAGTTTATCGTTGTCATGAGTTTGAGTGTCATGATTACCGAAATGCCATTTCCCAAGTGGTAAGCCAAATATCTTGAATAGTTGAACCTACACAAGGGACAACATCATGAAATAATGATTAACACTCCTCTCATGATGAAGAATCCCCAATCACCATTCAAATGGAAGAAGGAAACCCAGTCCCTAGTAAGGAGAATCTTCCCCAAGAGGAATGAAGTTCTTCAGATGATGGGTGTTTATCACCATTTCAAGGCACATGGAAGAGAACAAGGGTAAAACAAATGACAAAATGGGCACCCATTGTAGGAAAATAAATCCCAAATGCAAGAGTTAAAATGATTCCCCCTTGCGAAGATACCATATCATTAGATGATTCCACTGAATCCAAGATTGGATTCCAATTGCCCAAAGTTGAATATGAACCTCAAACTAAACCCCAATCCCCCAGGGGTTATCCAGTATGGAAGTTAAGGTTTGATGGTTCCAAATACAAACAAGGGGATGGAGAGGGAATTGATTTGATTAATCCCCAAGGTGGTTCTTACTATGTTGCCTATAGGTTAAAATTATTTTGTACTAACAACATTGTAGAATACGAGGCATTAGTACGAGGCCTTCTCATGGAACATGAAAAGAAGATCAAGTCCTTGATAGTGGAAGGTGATTCCCAGGTAGTTATCAAAAAAATCCACAACCAATATTCATGCAATGATAAGTGGTTGACATCATAAAAAAATTGAGTCTGTGATCTGATCGAAGATTTTGAGGCATTCAATATTAAAATCATCCCAAGAAGGAGGAATGTAGTTGTTGATGTGTTAGTAGTATCAACAAGTTCCTTACATACATTGGAAGGATCAAAGCTAAAGAAATTTTTAGTCAATCTCATCATTGTACCATCTATTCCCGATAACATCACCAATTTTCAAGAATTCCAAGATGATCAACAAATACTTGAGTTCATCATGAGTGTTGGAGTCTTTGAAAAAAAAACTGGGTCATCGATGAAGAAGTTGATGAAATCAAAGAGCCTGACAACCTAGGGATCCTAAATTTAAAAAGTGATTCCATTCCAAAAGGGATGGTGGTGTTAGAGAGAATCTTTGACAAAGATGACTATGCTCAAGAAAGGAGGAAGGCCCCAGCTGTGAGTGGTCATGATTGTGAAGTATATAATTTGGGTACCCAACACAAACCAAGAGAGGTTTGTATCAGTAAGATTGGTACAGATGAAGAGAAATGAAAAATGATAGAATTTCTTCGAGAATACAAAGATGTTATAGCATGGAGATATGAGGATCTAAAGACTTATGATCCTTCTATCATTGTGCACAATATACCACTAAACCCTGATGCTAAACCTTTTCTCCAAAGATAGAGACCAGTCAATTGAGTAATTGAACCTATGATATAGAAAGAGGTACAAACATTGCTCGACACAAAGATCATTTTTCCTTTCCAACATTTGACTTGGGTTGTGAACTTAGATCCCATGAGAAAGAAGAGTGGAGAAGTCTGATTATGCGTAGACTTCTGGAACCTTAAGAGATCCTCTCAGAAAGACAATTACCCATTGTCATCCCTCAATGACGTGTTGTAGATAGTGAATGGGTCACAAATGATGTCCTTTCTTAATGGTTATTCTGGATATAATTAGGTCATGGTAAAAGAAGAAGATTGGTTGAAAATGGTATTCACCACTGAATGGGGGACTTTTTCTTACCGCCACATGTCTTTCAATTTAATCAACACTGGGGAAACTTTTCAACATGCAATGGATGAGGCATTTAGAGGCCTTGTGAATAAGTGCATTGTCATATACATGGATGACTTAACAATGTTTTCAAGGAATCAAGTTGATTATATTGATGATTTGTGCAAAGTATTGAAGAGGTGTCAAAGTTATGGAATTTTGCTTAACCCTAAGAAATGTGTCTTCGAGGTAACCCAAGGCAAGTTGTTGGGACACATAATATTAGAGACAAGGATATCTATAGATACCAAAAGGGTTGAAGCCATTATTAAATTGGTCCCACCTAACAGTAGGAAATAATTGAAGCCTTTCTTTGGGAAGATTAATTTTATCGGGAAATTCATTAGTGGGTTTGTCAAGATAGTACATTCATTAAATGACATGCTAAAGAAGGATGCTAAGATAGAATAGAGTACCTCAGTCAAGGGATCATTCCAAAATTAAGACCTCCATTGCTACCACCCTGGTTGTGGTTAGCCTAGATTACACGAGAGACTAATAACCTTCATGAGATGTCCTAATTTAGATAAAAAAATATTTCACATTGGCTAAAGCTGTCAAGAAGTTCAGCCATTACATTCTTAGTTGTAAATTTATTGCCATCGTTCCCGATCCTATTGTTAATTCCTTGATAATGAAAAATGAACTAGGACAATGAAGAGGCAAATGGATGGCTATACTACAAGAATTTGATATTGAAATTAAACCTATGAAGCTAGTAAGGTGTCAAGGCCTCACAAAAATGATTGTTGAGACAAAAAAAGGGTTGGTGTGCCAAGTATACACTAATAAAGGGATTATAACTGATGTTTGGTATCAGGATATAATCTATTACCTACTTCAAAACTAATGTCTAGAAGGACTAAATGGTTCCCAAAGAAGAGCCTTAAAAATCAAGAGTGGCTCTTACATGCTAAAAAGTGGGAAGCTCTATAAACGCAATTATGATGGTCTCTACTTAAGATGTCTAAATAGGGTGGAAGCTAAACAAATCCTCACTGAGTTTCATGATAAATATGGAACTGTCCATGGGTCATCTGAGGCCACCGTACATCAAATTTTGAGTTTTGGATACTATCGACCAACCCTATTCAAAGATACAAGAAAACATGTGTGTTCTTGCCATGTTTTCCAAACCATCTCTACTCACGAGAGGTATCCCGCTATGCCTCTACAACTGGTCTATGAGGTACATCCATTTTCCCAATGGGGATTGGATTTTATAGAAATGAATAACCCCCCTTCCTCAGTAGGACACATGTACATTTTTACATCAATGAATTACTACACATGATGGACAGAAGCCCAAGTTCTAAGAAATTGTACCACTGAAGTGATAACCAAATTGTTGGAGAAGTATATCATAACATGGTTTGGCATGCCTTTCTTTCTAGTATGTGATAATGCACCCTCTTTTTCATATGTATCCCTCACATAATGGGCCTTTGAGAATCAAGTAATCATCAAGTTCTCATCTAATTACTACCCAAAAGGAAATGGAGTGGCAGAATCAACAAATAAGAATTTAACAATTGTAATCAAACGGCTCCTGGATGAAAATCCTTAAGGTTCACACACATAATTAAAATAGGCCTTATGGACTAACCGAGTGAGGATAAAAAATGCTTTAGGGACTTCCCCCTACTAATTGGTCTATGTATTGCAACCCATTTTTCCTATGAATATGAAGATACCAATTTTTAGATTCATGGACCAATATGTCAAAGGTGAGGATAGGATACAAGTTTGACTCATGAACCTTTTGGACCTCGAAGAAAAAAGAACCATATCCCTAGAGCATGTATCTAAATATCAAGTTATCACCAAGTGTTGGTTTGATAAAAGAGAAACTATAAAATCCTTTAGAATTTCTAACTTAGTCCTAATGTGAGACAAAGCGAAAGATAATTCGATCAACCAAACCAAATTTTAGTGACCATGGGTGGGCCCATTCCAAATAGAAGAATTATTTGGAGAAAACACTTTCAAGATTAGTTCTCTCGAAGGGGAACTGGTGTCATTGCCTATCAATAGCCAGTTTCTCAAGCATTATTTGGGATCCTTAAGAATTTTTACACCCTTGTATTTTTACTTAGTTTAGGTTCTTTTGTCTTTATTTCTTTTTTTGGGGGTTTTGTGTCAATTAGTTTTGTTTGTCAGGGGTTTCTTTCAAGAAAGTGTCCTACACCAAGTGGTTCTCGATAAAGAGGTAGATGTATTTTTAATTCAATTATTTTGATTAGATTTTGTCTTGCAAGTAACTAGGTACAATAATCAGGAGTGGAGAGGCCTTTTTATTAGCAATCAAGTTGATTTTCAGAGCTGATCATCCTCAAAACAAGTACACAATTTTAAATAGTTCTAGGATTGTGGTTTATTGGATAAAATGTCAACTGGAATTGATTAGAACCCATGGTTATGGGAGAAGTCAGAGTTTAAAACCCTTCTCCATCTAAGTCATGACCTAAAAAAAAGAGCAAAGGAAAAGGGAGGAACACAAAAGACAGTATCAGAAAAAATTGTAAAATTTGGAACTCCAATGCTTGGGTAGCACAACCTAATCGCTACCCAAGTTACAAAAAAAATTCATTCAATCAAGAGTTCGAATATTGAAATAGCATAGCTAAAGATGCTACTCTCAGCATATCACAAGTCATGCTAAAATAACATGGTCCAAAGAAGGTACATATGCAAATGAGAAGATACATATGCAAAAGAAAAAATGTTTAGTCAAAGATCCCTCCAAGAAGTTTAAAACTTCAAAAGCTCTTCAGAAGAAGGAAAAGGGTGACTTTAGAAACCTCTATTGAGGATATCAACACCTGACTAGCAGTAGAACATAGTTAAAATGGCTTTGGCCAATTTATTTCTATGGGTGAAGATTTAATTTTGGCTAATTTTGAATTCAAGGAACTTTTGATGAGGGATCAAGGAAATTAACACACGTGTGCACACATTGGAAGTGATAGTGAATGATTTCAAGTTTTGACATGTTGATGAGAGGATTACCACTATGAAAGACTATTATGTTTAGTTTATTGCAAGATGAGATTCTTTTAAAAGTTTGATGATGAAGAAATGCCTTGGTCATTTCTTTAATTTTGTCGACGCTATTTTTTGTAGTTCCATAACCATGATCCTTGTTGGCCTCTTGGCCAAGGGGCCCCCCTTTCTTTTTTTTTCTTCTACTTTCATTTGATTGTGCCCCTTGGGCCCTTTTGTCCTTTTATTTATTTGCATGTTCCTTGCCAAAAGCCTTATTTTCAGAATAAATCCTAGTCTTTCTCACATTCGGTGTTCTCCAAACTCTGAAGGTGCAAAATTTTGAAACCCCATACAAAGAAGTTTTTTTAGTTTTTCACTCTTTCAGCCTTGTTAGACATTCACACCTCTAAAAGTGTGAAAGTCTAAACTTGGGTCAAAAGGAGTTCAAATTTTTGCACTTTTAGGGTATCAGAGGTCCTATGTTTTTCGAAGCTCTGAAACCCTGAAATGTCAAAAGGCCAATTTTTTTATGGTTCAAAAGGGTGGTTGATGTCACCTATTTCAGAAGCCTATATAAGGCACTTTATTTAGGTTTTTGTCACTTTTGCGAATTGTTTTCTTAGCATTTTCAGAGCGATTTAAGATTATCTTCTAGCTTTTTATGGGCTTCAAAATCTTTGGTTCAACTGTGTGTTCCTGCTTCTACCCTTGCTTCACCCTTGAGGTAGGTTTTTTTGGCACTTATTTTCTTTCAATCTTAGGCTAGGGTTTTTGTGTTTCTTTTCATATTTTTTTCATTTGTTTTAGGCCATGGTTTCATTTTTGGTCTTGCTAGGGTTTGTTTTCATTTTACCTCATCATTGTCCAGGATTTTTAAAGTTTTCTTTGTTGTTATTAGGTGGACTCATGCTTGAGATTGCCTTGAAACCAATCATTTTAGGGTGTGGGAGGGTTTCACCCGCTTGTCTATTTTGCTAAGATTTTTCTTTGAGATTTTTGGAGCTTCGGCCTCTAAAGTCTCCAAAGTCTTCCCCAAACTTGCCATTTTTCAAAGCTTCAACTTCGCAACTTCAGAGTTTTAGACCCTGACAAACACACAAAACTTTCACCCTTTGAAACACCAAAGAGACCCAGAACAACCTAATCTAGCCAACTCCTTTCAGAGTTTTGGACCTTCAGTGTCCAACTTTGGACCTTCAATGTTGGTATTTTAGGATTTCAGAGTTTAGGTAGTAGAAACCAACCATACACCTCTAAGATGCCAAAACTCTAAACTCCCAAAAAACTATTGCATGGTCTTTTGGTATCTTCATTATTATTTCATCTTGTCAGAGGCTGAAGGTTCTTTCAGATTCTAAACCTTTGAAGCCTAAAAATCTGGTTTATGAGTTTTTTAGTGACCTTAGACTTCTGAGTTTATTTTATTTAGGGTTTTGTGTTATTTATTGCTCAAAATTGGATGATTGCTTCCCATAACCTTTACTGATTCATGTCCATTTCTTTTGCAGAATGTTAGGGAAGATTATAGCCCTAGCTATGAAGTTCCATTTTAAAGGATACCATGCTCCTTCCAAGGAGGGAAATCTCCATAGCGAGATAACTGACACAGATATTGGAAATGTCAACTGGAATGAAATCCTAGTAAAGTGCGTCTAGTGCAAGAGCATCTGGGGTGAAAATCCCTTCTTTTTGGTTGTTGTTTTCTCTCCTAGTTTATTAGTTAGTTTAGGAAATATTAGGAAGATGTTGAAGTAGTATAGGGTTTGATAAGTTAGGTTTTGGAAGGTTTTGTTCATCAACTTCTTTATAATGTCCTAGATGAAAATATGAGTTAAAATGTGGAATGAACACTCTAGATACTTAAAAGGTCATTTTGGAGGTGTTTTGAGTCCTAGGAAGTGATTATGGTTTAGGTGATATAGCCATGGTGGCCAAAACAATAAAAAAAAAAGTTGTCAAGAGATGTAAAAAGTTGCTCAAAGCAACAATTGCAACTTTGCAACTTTTGAAAAGTTGCTCGACAACTTTGTCAAAAAGTTGTTTTTGTCCAAGAGGATGAAATAGGTCAGTTGGAGTAGTTTATTTGAGGAGGGGAAGACTATTTAAAGACTCCCATAGTGTCATTTCAAGGTTGGCTAACATTTTGATAAAAAATTTACTCATTGTAAGGTTGCAGAGATAGACTGTTATAGTTTACAGGGTATTTTGAATTGCATAGACTAATAAATGAATTAGAAGTCTTTCTTTTCTTTGTAATTATTTTCTTAGGAGTGTTTCTTAATTCTATATGGTATGATTTTAGGATATAGACTTCATTCTATATTGAAAATTTAATTTTCTTTGAAGTTAGGGTTCTCTAGTCTAATTCTGGACTGTACATAGAAAATAGCTCCTCGAGGTTCTTAGATCCATGGCAAGAAAAATGGGCCTAGATGAAATGATAGAGGAGTCATTGTACATATGTTTCTTTTTTTTTTAGGAGTAGAAGTGTTAGGGTTGAATTTTGAGATCTTTCCCTAGCCAATCTTGGCCATAGCTTGGCTAGGGAAAAAGAGTAATAGAGAATTAAAATATGCAAGGGTAGATTGGTAAAAGAAATCCAATGGCTGGAGGGTGTTAAAAAAGAGGTGGCATGACCCTCCATGTAATGGTGGCAACTGGTGATTCCATTTCATCATCTATTGAAGACAAATTCAGAGAAAGGACCAATTAGCCCTATTTTTAAGGACTAAATCCCTAATAGCATAAAGGTTTTGTACGGATGACTTGGAGTCTCCTCACCTTGAAAATATATAATTTTTATGAAAAGGGTATATGGATCCTAGAATATATTTGGGCAGTCCTAAACAAGATTTGTTAGATGAGCCAATTTTTGTGTCTAGATAGGGCTACAAGGGGCAACTAAACCTATTTCCTAAATTTTAGGAACTCGAGGAAGAGATGATTGAAGAATAGTTTAAAATCTTCAAGATAGTTGTAAAATGACCTAATATGGTGGAAATTCAACCCTGCAACTCAATGTGAGAATTTTGGCTTAGGTTGGTAGAAAATACCTTGTGGAATTCAATGAGTATTGAAGAGTTTTGTTGATAGGGTGGATCTTGGTTAGAGGGGTAAAGATCTTAGTTACTTGCCCTTAGGATTAGGGTTTGATGAATCCCTAATAGGTCCATTAAGGAGGCCTTAAGTGAGAATCAAGCTAACTCTAAGTGAGAACCACCACTCATATCATATTGGTATCAGAGCCTAACGATTGGGCTTGTGAATTTTGGATGTTGTATTTACTAGAATCGGTGGATTCAAGAAAAATGGTGACTAATGTTGAGTTATAAAAATATGTGGAAGAACAGAGAGAGGAGAATAGACTCCTAAAGGAATAGTTGGTAGAAATGACAACTAAGTTAGAGGAATTGTAACTCTGAATAGCTATAGAAAGTGAATTGGTAAGAGAGAATGAAGAGAAAGGCAAGTTAGTGGCAAAAGAAGATGTACTGCCAGAACCTGACCCTTTACTCCAAGAAGAACCATTCCTTAAGGCTTTAAAATCTATGAGTGGTCAGACATTGGAAGGTGTGCCTCTATTCAGTGGCAAGATGGAACCAGAAGTGATCATGGAGTGGATAGATGGACTTGAAAATTAATTTGAATGTGATAGTGTAATAGAAGCTCAAAAGGTAAGAGTAGCCAAGACAAGGTTGAGAGGGACTGCCCTCACTTGTTGAAAATTTGTCCAAGATGAAATAATCAAAGAAGGGAAGAATCCTATAACCAGTTGGAAAGGTATGGTGGCCAAGATAAGGGAGACTTATCTACCAGATGACTATGAGGTGCAGTTGCACAAGAAAAAGCAAAACATAAGACAAAAAGACCTTGAAGTAAGTGCCTATATAGAATAGTTCCACAAGTTATGTCTAAGGTCACATGTGATGGAAGATGAGAGTTTGAAAGTGGCTAGGTACCTGAATGGGTTAAGGTGGAATATACAAGAGGAAATAAAACTCTTAAGTCCAAAGATTGTACACCAATGTTGTCAATTAGCCCTAAAGGTGGAGGAGAAGCTTAAGAAGAAGCATGACTCAAGTAGTAGGGGAAGAGGTAGAGGGAGAGATGGAAGAAGTTAGAGAGGAGGCTTTGGAGGAAGGAACTTGGAAGCAAGAAATTAGTATGAATCCAAGCTCATTGAGAATCACGATGAGTCAAGCAATAATAGAGGAGGCTATAATAACAATTCAAGAGGAAGATCCAATAGCCAGGGAAGAGGATATTATTTATCTTCTATGAAATGCTATAATTATCACCAATATGGACACCCTGCATATAGGTGTCCAGAAAAGTGCTCATCATTCCAAGGAGGTGAGAAAAGAGTAAATTATGTGCAAGAGGAGTTTTCTAGTAGTAAAAAAATAGAGGTGGCATTGGATTCAAAGATAGGAGAGAAATTGATGATTAGAAGGATACTTATTAAAGATCCCATTAAAGAAGAACCAAGTCAAAGAAGGTCCTTGTTTAGAGTAAAATGCAAGATAGTAGGTAAATTTTGTAAAGTTATCATAGATTATGGTTCTACTAATAATATCATCTCCATGGAAGCAATATAAAAGCTTAAATTGCAGAGAATCCCTCATACTAACCTTATAGAGTTACTTGGTTCAATAAACATCAACATGTGTTAGTTAATGAATAGGCTTGGGTAGAGTTCTCTATAGGGAGATAAAAAGACAAGGTGTTATGTGATATCTTGCCCATGGATGCTTGTCATCTTTTGTTGGGAAGACCTTGGAAGTTTGATAGATTTCTTATGCATGATGGAGCCAAGAAATATTACACCTTTAAGAAGAATGGGGTAACATTCAAGATTCTATCAATCTTGGAAGAAGGAGAAGTGAGGAAAAGGGGTCCCAATATAATATTAGTAAGAGAAAAGGATTTTGTGAAGAAATTAGAAGAAGCAGAAGGAGTGGGTTTTGCCTTAGTATTGAAGCCTAGGGATGAAAGGGTAGACAAGAAAGAGGAACTACCTTTAGAGATACAAGAGTTGATCCAAAAGTACAAGGATATTGTTAGTGGTGATCAAAAAACTACCCTACCACCTAAGAGAGCCATTATTCATCAAATTGACTTTATCCCATGAGCCTCACTCCCTAATAAAGAAGTCTATAAGATGACCCCAAAATAGAATGTTGAAATTACTAAACAAATCCAAGAGTTACTTGACCATGGCTTGATTAGGAAGAGCATAAGCCCATGTGTCATTCCCACTATCCTAGCCCCAAAGAAAGGTGGTACTTGGAGATTATGTATAGACTATAGGGCTATAAATAGGATTACCATAAGGTATAGGTTTCCTATCCCTAGGATTGACGACTTAATGGATTGCCTAGGAGGGGCAAAGTATTTTTCAAAGATAGACCTTAAAAGTGGATACCACCAAATAAGGATTAAGAAGGGAGATGAGTGGAAGACAACTTTTAAGACCACAAAAGGACTATGTGAGTGGCTTGTTATGCCCTTTGGGTTGTCTAATGCCCAAGCACCTTTATGAGGCTAATGAATGAAGTATTCAAAGAATTCATAGGAAAATGGGTTGTGTATTTGGATGAAATTTTGGGGTTTCATAAAACAAAGGAGGATCATCTCAAGCATCCATAGATGGTAATGCAAAGGTTTCATAAAGAGAAGTTGACAATCAACTTAGAAAAGAGTGATTTCTCAAAGAAAGAGTTTTTTTACCTAGGATTTTTTATATCTGAAGAGAATTTGAAGATGGACACAAGAAAGGTGGAGGCAATATTGAAATGGCACACACCTAATTCTGCTACAAAGGTTAGGAGTTTTCATGGCCTAGAACAATTTTATAGAAAAAATTTTAGACAATTTAGTGAAATATGTGCACCTATTTTGGATACCATCAAGGAAGGTATTAATACTAAATTTAATTGGAATGAACAAGTTGACAGAGGGTTTAATACTTTGAAGAAGAGGATAGCTACCCAACCAATATTGGTACTTCCTAGCTTTGCGAAATTGTTCACTATTGAGTGTGATGCCAGTCACACTGCCATTGGAGAAATCCTAAGTCGGGAAGGAAGAACAGTGGCCTTTCACAATGAAAAGATAAGTGATGCAAAGAGAAGGTACCCTTCCTATGATCTAGAGTTATATGCACTGGTGCAAGAACTAAGAAAGTGGAGGCATTGCCTCCTTCCTAAATAATTTATAGTTTACACTAACAACCAAGCTTTGAGCTTCCTTAACTCACAAGATAAACTAAGTCATAAAAATATGAAGTCGGTGGATTATATCCAAGCCTACACCTTTACCATCAAGCATAAGAAGGGACTCCAAAAAAAGGTGGAAAATGCATTGAGGAGAAGATTACTCACAGTCCAAGAAATCTAGTTAAGGAGAATTGGCATAGAAAGTTTTAGAGAATTGTATCCAGAAGATGAGGTCTTCTTAGCAACTTACAATGTGTGGAAAGACTTCCAAAATAATTTCCATGGTGAGTACTCTAACTTTACTATTCAAGGTCTTTTTTTTAGGGGATGACAACTCTGTGTACCTAGAGGTTCAATGAGAGAGAACCTAGTGCAAGAAAAATATAATAGTGCACTAAGTGGACATTTTGGTGTTCATAAGACCTTAGAATTGGTTAAAAGGTATTATTATTGGCCAAAGATGAATAGGGATGTCAAGAGGTATGTAGATATGTGTATAGTCCATCAAAAGGCTAAGGGGACTTCATCTAACGCAGGGTTTTATCTACCCCTTCCGATTCCAAATAGGCCTTGGGAGTGTCTCAATATGGATTTTGTAGTTGGACTTCCCAAGACAAAGCAAGGATTGGATAGTATCATTGTGATTGTGGATAGGTTCAGTAAGATGGCTCACTTTTTTCCATGTAAGACCACCCATGATGCATGCTACATAGCAAATCTTTTTCTTTAGAGAAGCAGTGAGAATCCATGGTCTACCTTTAAGCATTGTCTCAGACAGAGACGCTAAGTTTATGAGTCATTTCTGGAAGACCCTATGGAAAAATCTTGGTACAAATATTTCCTTTAGTTTTGTATACCATCCACAAATGGATGGACATACTGAAGTGGTTAATAGGAGCTTAGGGAACCTCTTAAGGTGTCTCACTAAAGAGTATGGAAAAACATGGGATTAGTTACTTGCTCAAGCAAAGTTTTCTTACAATGACATCATCAATAGATCAACAGGTAAGAGACCTTTTGAAGTGGTCAATGGGATTCATCCTAGGGGTATATGTGAACTTAGAGACCTTGGAAGTAATTCAAAGAAGAGTGGTTATGCTGAATATTTTTCTCATTCTATGAAAGAGGTTCATGATATAGTGAAGAAGGCACTAATAGAGAGTACAACTCATACCAAGAAAAAGGTGGATGAAATTAAAAGACATGTTCAATTCCAAGTAGGATATTTGGTTATGGTGCACCTAAACAAAGCAAGGTTACAAAAAGGTGTCCCCAATAAGCTTCAAATGAGGAGAATAGGTCCTTGTACTATTCTAGCCAAGTATAGACCTAATGCCTACAAAGTTGAGATACCTACAGACATAGGCCTTTCAACATTCTTCAATGTTGCAGACTTGGTTCTCTATAAATGACCAAATCCATAAGGATCTCATCATCAAACTAAGAATGTAGAGGAGATAAAAGAAATAAAACTACCAGTCACACCAAAGACCAAAGCAAAGAAGATTTTGAGCTCAAGGGTTGCTAAGAAGATAAGAACTAAGGTCTACATGGAGTACCTAATAAAATATCAAGGTAAGGAGGATTCAAAAGCTACATGGGTGTTGGATACAGAGTTTCAAAAGTTGGGGATATATCCTAACTTGATTCCCTCCAATGGTAAATAGCTTCTTTTTGTTAGGGGAGAATGTGTTAGAAAGTAAAGTCCACCAAGATAATTGAGAGGGGGGGGTGAATCACTTATCAGATAAATAAAAATTTTATCACCTTTAATAGATTTCAACCATGTAAGAAATGTAATCAACAACCATATAAAGATATACATACACAATAACACAAGATATGTTAACTAGGGAACCTCTTGATCAAAGAGTAAACCCCGGTGGGAATGATGCCCACAAAAGATGAACTAATATGAAAGTTCCTTGTGAGAGGATGGACTCTGTTAGGAGCCTTATGAAATACATTTAGTACATATGAATCTTTTTTAGGATACTTTGAATCCTAGTTAAAAGATTCTAACCCGGTTAGGAGTTATGGAAGACAGAAGGACCCACTGTCCAAATAGCTTCAAGGGAAAGAACACTGAACACACTGTCCAATTGATCTCTATATTACTCAATAGAATAATACCAAAATATTACTAATCTCAACAACTTATCACTTCTCCTCTGACTATGCCAAACCACACCAACTGCTTCATCAGATCTCAATACCAGATCTTTGTACTTTGCATATCCTCTTGCAACAAGTATTGCTAAAATTCGCAATTCACTTTCACATACTACTAAAACTTATTACATTAAAATAAGGAAAATATTCCTTCCTTTATACCACACTCAAATAATTACAAATTATTTAGCATACCAATTACAAAATAAAATCTTCCACACGTTACAAAATATTTCACAATTACATAAAATTGTCAGCTTCCAATTAAGATAATTCTTCACTCATGTGACCTCTCACCTTGATGTTATGTCCACATCACAATAATCATGTCTTAATCATCTTTGAAACCTTGCATGCTTAGATTCTATCTCGATTAGGATATATCATCTAATTTCCACAAACTGCTTCTCAAGAACATTGCCTGAATACTGCTTCCACTGAATTACACATAACTGTCATGAATAGATGAATTTCTATATGCGCTCTTAACCATGATCTTAGGAAACATCATAGATTAAGCCCTCAACTCCACATATCTTGATCTTCAATATCACATGTGCGCTAATACAAACATTGTTTGCTTCTCTATTAATCTTTAGTAGATCATTGTGTTGACATCAATGATAATCATAGTCATGAATGCAACAATAAATGATACATAATAGCTATGAATACTCCCCCATAGGATATATTGAACATTCATTCCTAACAGAATGGTGCAGGAGCACCTAGGGTGAAAAGCCCTTCTTTTATTTTGTTGTGTTCTCTCCTAGTTGCTTAGTTAGTTTAGGAAAGATTAGGAAGATGTTGAAGAAGTTTAAGGTTTGATAAGTTAGGTTTTGGAAGGTTTTGTTCATCCACTTTTTTGTAATGTCTTAGAGGACAATGTGATTCAAAATGTAGAATGAACACTCTAAATGCTTAGAAGGTCATTTTGGAGCTTTTTTGAGTCATAGGAAGTGATATTAGGGTTTAGGTGATATAGACATGGTGGCAAAAACAAGAAAAATCAAAGTTGTCAAGAGATGTAAAAAGTTTCTCAAAGCAACAATTGCAACTTTGAACCTTTTGAAAAGTTTCTCGACAACTTTGTCAGAAAGTTGTTTTTGTCCAAGAGGATGAAATAGGTCAATTGGAGCAGTTGATTTGAGGAGGGAAAGACTATTTAAAGACTCACATGGTGATATTTCAAGGTTGGATTCCATTTTGATAAAAAATTTACTCATTGTAAGGTTGCGGAGATAGACTGTGACAGTTTATAGGGTGTTTTGAATTGCATACACTAATAAATGAATTAGAAGTCTTTCTTTTCTTTGTAATTAGTTTCTTAGGAGTGTTTCTTAATTCTGTATAGTGTGAGTTTAGGATATAGACTTTATTTTGTATTGAAAATTTAATTTTCTTTGAAGTTAGGGTTCTATGGTCCAATTCTAGACTGTACATAGAAAATGGATCCTCCAGGTTCTTAGATCCATGGCAAGAAAAATGGGCCCAGATGGAATGATAGAAGAGTCATTTTACACATGTTTATTTTTGGTTTTAGGAGTAGAAGTGTTAGGGTTGAATTTTTAGCTCTTGCACTAGGCGAGCTTGGCCATAGCCCTCCTAGGGAAAAAGAGTTACATAGAGTTAAAATATGTAGGGTTGGATTGGTAATAAATCTGATGATTGAAGGGTGTTCAAAAAGAGGTTTCATGAACCTCCATGTAATGGTGGTAACTGGTTATTCCATTTCATCAACTATTGAAGACAAATTCAGAGAAAGGACCAATTAGCCCTATTTTTAAGGACTAAATCCCTAATAGTAGAAAGGTGTTGTACAAATGACTTTGAGTCTCCTCATCTTAAAAATATTTAATATTTTTGAAAAGGGAATATGGATCCTAGAATAGACTTGGGGGTCCTAAGAAAGATTTGTGAGATAAGCCAATTTTTGTGTCTATACGGGGCTACAAGGGGCAACTAGGCTTATTTCCTAAATTTTAGGAACTTGATGAAGAGATGATTGAAAAATGGTTTCACAAGATAGTTGGGAAATGACCTAATATGGTGGAAATTCAACCCTGTAACTCATTGTGAGAATGTTGGCTTAGGTTGTTAGAAAACAGCTTGTGGAATTCAGTGAGTATTGATGATTTTTTTTGATAGGGTGGATCTTGATCATAGGGGTAAAGATCTTAGTGACTTGCCCTTAGGATTAGGGTTTGATTAATTCTAAATAGGTCCATTAAAGATACCTTAATTGAGATTCAAGCTAACTCTAAGTGAGAACCACCACTACTATTAGTGCCCAACCAGCAAGTAGGTCAAAGGACTGCATTTCATTAGTTTACTCCAGCCTAGTAAACACAATGGCACATCCTATATCAGTACTCCCCTCTGATTCAATCGTCACCCTAGAACAACACTATGTACCAAAAGAGAGATTGGTGAAGAACAACATGGGAGCATTAGTCCTGGACTTGAGGCTGGATAATATTGAAGATGTCTTCCATCTACCTAAAGGAGTAGACAAGTTTTATGCCTTATCCATAGACAAAGGCATGCATTTCTTCAATACAGAAACCAAATTAGCATACGATATAGTCAATAAAGAGTGTCTGGTGCAATATCTTCCAAAGAACAAGCTAGAGAAGATAGATATGAAGAAGGGATACCTAAAATAATACATCCAAGTTGATATCACCATGATAAGTAGAGTGTATGGTCTATAAAAGTCCATCTAGCTTGAGCCCTGGATGATCCTGCTAATTGAGAAGATTAAAGGAAGAAAAGAAAGGTTTGACTGGGTGTCTATCCTTAGTGACAGCTTGGATATGAAGCTAACTTTAGTGAAGAATGACCCACATTCCTACATGACTTCATATTTCTTGTACCTTCTTTTTTGCTCGAGCAATCTATCTAGGACTCGTCAGAGTAGGAGCCATGGGTCATCTCAATGCTTGTTCATTCTCTCTATACCCCCAGGTCATAAGAAGGGAGAATCTTGGAGAACATAGCTTTGAATATAGAATCATCAATGATGCATTCATCTTTGAGATCATCTATTCCATTGAAGGTGATTAGGCCAAGAGACTCTCAGAGGAAGATGCAGCTAAAGTGAAGGCCTTGGGGGCTTATTGTATCTAATTTAAGACTTCCACATATATAAGGGCGGATGGGAGTACTTTGACGCCAAAGAAGTTACCAAGGTATCCATCAGATAGGATTATCTTTCTAGAAATGGTCAGAAAACTCTCTAATGCGTATGAGCACATTAAACACAAGAAGAAGCACTACTAGGATTTTCCCATTTCAATTAGCCCCCACTCCCTAAAAGACATGAAGGTCTATAAGTCTTTGGCATATAAATGGGATGAATGCCCTCTGTAGTAGTTCAATCTGATAAGGACTAGATTTGACCCCATAGGCACTTATAGTCATATTATGGGAAGACATTACATTCATGAGCCCCATTTCAAGGATCACTAGATGAATTGTATAGATGATTATGAAGTCAGAATCCATGATTATTTCTAGATGACCCTAGAGCTAGCACAAGATGTCTTACAACTTTGCATTCTACCAAAATTATGTGATGTAGACACTGAGGATGTCATGGACCTATTGTATAACTAGGATAAAATCTATACAAGGGCCATTTTAAATTATGAAGTATACAAGGAGGAGAATGATGATATAAACTTCAAAGTTTGGCATGTGATAAAGATGACAAAAGCCTGAATCGGTGTTAATGCCCCAATTCAAGGGAGTTTCTCCCCAAAGGCCAAAGAAAGTGTACAGGCATGAGCAGCCAACAACATATGGATCTAATCCAAAGGCCAAGCCAACAAGGACCCAAATGATAGGGATTATTTCTCCACCTGATGCTCAGTCTTCTGGTAGTCAAGAGAAAGTCATTGTTCCAAAAAGGTCACCCAGAGTTAAGGTTATAGGACCCAAGGCTATGAGGTTAGATAAAGGAAAATTTTATAAAAGAAAGAGGTCATATACATCCCTACACTTGGAGACTATATTGGAAGAAGAAGAGGCAGATGAGGAAGAAGATGATGTTCCCCTAGCCCAAAGGACTCGATCAGGAGCCTTCTTAAAGGAAGTTGCAGGAAGAGGATGTTCAAATTGATATTGATATAGAGACCCAAGGGGGAGAGGTAGATCCATAGGATGTCTTGAGAGATGGTGAGTTCTAGGTGTCTGATTTTGAGGGCCTTTATGGTTCAAAGAGAAAATGTCAAAGTAATAAATACCTATTGCAAGACCTTCTTTTGAAGATCAACTACCTTTTGCATTTGGTATCCCTCCAACTCAATTCACTTCTTGAACTCCATATTAGACTAAAAATGAGTCAACATTGGATAATGAACCAGCTTAGCAAACACCTCAGAGTGCAGCAAAAGAGCCAATGGAGATAGACTAAAACCTACTATGAGGTTAGTCGAAGGAACAAATGAGCCAAGAGGAACCTTCAGTTGAAGTACCATTGGAAAAAGATGATGAAGTTGCCCCATCTACACTTCCACCTCAAATACCAATAGCTCCACTCCCAACTCCTCCACTTCAACCTCCACTCTAGATTCCACCAATCCAACTCCTTACTCTAACTCCTTTGGTACATATGCCCACACCTCTTCCATGTTTTCCTTCACCCACTCATCCTCCTCTTGCCCCAAATCCTCCTCTTCCTCCAACTCCACCTCTAGTTTAGGTTCTCATTCCTTCTCAATCAAAACCCCAAATGCCTATTCCTCCACCACCTATGCCTACTCCTCCACCTAACTTTCCCACTCCTCTACCATCTCATTCCATACCTTCTTCTGTGGCAACCCAAGAAGAGGCACAAGAGCAGGAAAAGGAGATAGGAGAAGAAGAGAGTTTATTTCCTCATGAGAGTGAGATTAATGAGTAGTCAAAATGAGAAGGGGAAGAGGAGGTAAGAGAAGAAGAAAATGAGGAAATAAGAGAAGAGGCACCAGAAGAGAAAGAGGATGAGCAAGAACAAGAACAGGTAACCTCAATTTTGATAGCACTGTATGAGATGATAACTGCCTTCACCAAACTTACCGGTTTACCAAAGAAATATAACCAAGGGTAAAGATATATTTTGATGAAGAAGACACTGATATGGTGGTGCTAGGCCAAGCTTTCCACCAAGGAGAATCAAGTTCCCGAGAAAGAACACTTTCATATATTACTCAAGATCACAAGGGCCGGTGGAAAGCACAAGTGGTGGTGTCAACAATTGACACCAGTGTGGTAGAGATAACTCCTGAAGACTATGTCTTCGAAGAAGTGGATCTAGGAGAGCCTACGAGGGAGAGGAGTAGAACAATGGCCACTTTAGGATTAAAGCATGCTCTAGGATTTATGGATAAAGATGGGGAGAAGATCAAATTTTTGATTGATAAAATTGAGGCAATAAAAAGATTCATTCTTAAAATGACAAGTCCCATTGACCTCAGCAACCCAAAGGCCCCATTATAGGTTGTTTTGGAAAAGAGGGTTGCTCCTAAAATGTCATTGGATGTACCACATTATTTTATTCATGCTTTCTTGGATTGGAAGGCTGACTTTGAGGAGTTCACAAGGGCTTCCTTAAGGATAGTTTTGAGACCTTTCAGAGGAATTCTTCAGGAGATCACCAAATTGGTGGATATGATCAGCATCGAGGATCGATTAGAGGCACAGATAGAGCAATGGAAGAAGGTCTTGGATGACCTTAATATAATAAGAAAGTAACACTTCTAAATTTTGGTTAAGATTTATGAAGGTTCTGAGTTGGAAAATTTTGTAAGTATGGATCAAGGATATAACTAAAGCGTTGAATATCTATCAAAAATGCTTAAGCCAGATCAATACAAAGAGAGATGAAGGAATGATTTGGGTAGAAGAATTACATAAATTCTTCAAAGGTCTAGACCTGGATTTGTATGATGATGATGATATCCAAACCATGTACCCTATAAAATATATTGTACATCAATTCATGGAAATTTTGAATGGTGTAAAGATGAAGGATGACCTCCAATAGATGTTCTATCAAAAGGAGGATATGCAAAAGATGTTGGCCCAAGAGGAGGAGATACAATCTTTTGCTACTAAATTGGTTGCCTTCAAAGAGAAGAAACAACAATGCCTTGGGAGTATCCAAATGGTAGATTTTGAAGAAGTCCAAGAGATAATGGAGAGACTCTGGAAGTCACATCAAAAAATCCTTCCTAGCGACTAAGTGTTCAGTTTTGGACTTAGTCAATTTTTGCATGAAGGAAATTTTTGACACTTAGCCAAATTTTTAGTTCAAGATTTTTGGCCTTTCAGCCTTTCAGCCTCCCAAAGTCTTATATTTTGCCTGGCATAGAGTTTTTGACTTAGCCATTTTTTCAAGAGTTATTTTTTGGAGTAGGGTTCAAGGTCTAGAATTTCTAGGTCATTGTCATCAAAGACTTTCATTCTTCTACAGTAGGTTTTCAATTTGATTAACTACATGTTTTGGGTTGTTTTTGCATGCTTTGAGGATATCCATCAATCAGACTCTCGAAGAGGATCCATTATGAGGATTTATGGGAATAAATTCAAGTTTTGAAGAAGGATATGAAGGAAAACAGTGGAACTCCAGAGTAGATATTGAGTTTTTTTATGCATCTTACACTTTGAAATTGTAATGCACGTGGATTAAATCTATGTTGGATAGTTTAGGGGTGCTTTAAGAATAGTTTCCTTTTAGTAAGCTATAGTTTAAATTTATTTTCAAATTTTCATGCATAGTTGAAACCCTAGCTACAAAATTCTCATTTTCCCTAAAGGGTGAAGCCCTATAAATTGTAAATCAACAATGTAATTATGGTCGATTATTATTGAAATACAATATATACAATTGGTGCTTCAATCGTGGTGTGATAATTTTATGCTATCTTTGAAAAGTTTATGGATGTTTGTTTTCTCATTCTTTTGCTTCAAAGAGCTGATTTATTATATGGTGATTTTGATCTATGAATTTAATCTGGTGTTTATCATTGTTGCATTGTCTTGTTGTGACAAATTATTGGGAAGATCGTTCTTTGGTGCTTCAAGATAAATTTGTCTCATGTGTGCGTACGTTTGTGGAGGCTTCATGATTTGATGAATTTTGACAAATCTTACATCTGCATTTATTTTCATTAATGATTGCATCTACAAAATTGGAGTTGTGAGTTATTCAAATCTACATTTTGTGAGTTTTCTGATGAAGGGTGCTCCCCTTAATACCACAAACACGTAACAGAAATAGAGAAACAACAACAATATGCAAGAACAGAAAATTGGCTTCTTATTATCTCCACAAATGTGGAATTACAAACTTTCGGAATTACAATATGCAAAGCCACATGGGCATTCCCTTACAATATTCCGTAGGACAAAGTCTCGAGCTATTACCCAGATCTACTACCCAGAACTATTCTGAACTGCCCAAGACAATAATATAGCCTTCCTTATATAGGCAATTTTCCACCGCCCGGGAAGGTTCCAGAATTTTAGCCAATAAGGCCGACCAACTTAGAATTATTTTATTTTATAATTTATTACATCATAGTCGGCTCAAGATAACCTTTGAAACCCGAACAGAAATTTTGAAGAAAATTATTTTCCGCCATTTCAGGTGGCCCAACTTCCGAAGACCATAAGTCATCACCAGTTGACCCGCTCGGCTATTATAACCCCATTTTAGAGACGCCATAAAGCGCTCTACAGGCTTGACCCGCGCAAGCGCCCATCACCCAAATTTTTGACCTCATCCGGGGCCTCTAAAGCCTTCAAAACTGAGTTCAAAGTTTCTGTACCCTACTGCCAATACCGAAAATCTTCAATATCTTCCAATATACACTTGATCTAGCAATGAAACTTTACTGGCAGACTTATATGACCAAAATGAACCTCCAAGAAAGAAATCAGATCATTTTGAGCACATACGAAAATTACCAAAAATAGTAACTTTCCATAAATAGCAGCTCTGCACAAAATAGCCCTTATTGAATACAAAAACAGAAATATTTTTGGGTGATGCAAGATTGCTCTTACACCCAGGATGCTCCTGCATCAGACACCCGGGGTAATTTGAGAAGTGACCCTGTCACGACTCAGGTGTGCAGAGGAAAACCAAGATGGCTAACCTCCTCCTTTGTCAACCATGATGAATCTTCAATAGTTCATCCTTTCCATTTGACCAAATATTCTTCATATGTCATGTTCCTTGTGCTTCTACCAACACGACTGTCCAGCATATCTTCGATCTCCTTAGTGTCTAAACTAGTTGCTGGAATACTCCACTGTGCTATTGTGATCTCATCTTCAACACCTCCTTCATGATACTCTGTCAGATCTAAAATGTTAAACACTGGTGAAATATTTAGCTGAGTAGGCAATTCTACCTCATATGCGTTTCCTGAATCATGCTTCTTCAGTATCCTACATGGTCCAAACTTCTTCATTTTCAGCTTGTTATATGTACCAACTAGAAACCGCTCCTTCCGCAAATGAACCATGACTTCATCACCAACCTGAAATTCTTTATACCTCCTTTTCTCATCTGCCTTAGCCTTATACTGTGCATTCATCTTGGTAATATGCTTCCTCACCTCTTCATGGATGTTCTTCAAGTGTTCTACAAAATCCTCAGCTTCAGCACTACTTATTTCTCCTTTATCTATCTTCCTTAATTCAGATGCATTTCTTGGACTACTTCCATCTACAATCTGGAATGGTGATTTACCAGTGCTCCTGTTGATAGAATTATTGTATGCAAATTCCGCTTGTGGTAAAATCAAATCCCATCCTGTTGGCTTATCTCCAACCAAACATCTCAGCAAATTTCCCAAACTCCTATTCGCCACCTCTGTCTGTCCATCAGTCTGTGGATGATGTGATGAACTGAACTTCAAATCTGTCTTCAACTTCTTCCATAACGTACGCCAAAAATATCCAACAAACTTAGTGTCCCGATCTGAAACTATGGTCTTTGGCAAACCATGAAGTCTCACTACTTCTCTGAAAAACAATTATGCTACATGAACAACATCATTAGTCTTCTTGCAGGGAATAAAATGTGCCATCTTTGAAAATCTATCAACTACCACAAAAATTGAATCGTGTCCCTGCTGTGTCCTCGGTAAACCAAGAACAAAGTCCATGCTGATATCCTCCCAAGGCTTCTCTAGTACAGGTAATGGCTGATACAACCCTGTATTCTGCTTCACTCCTTTCGCCATCTGACATACTCTGCAACTCTATACAAACTTCTTCACATCTTGCTGCAATTGTGGCCAATAATAATTTTCACTAACCAAAGAAAGGGTTTTGTCACGACCAAAATGTCCAGCCAATCCCCCGCTATGCTTCTCCTTGATGAGATTCTCCCTCATAGAACTTCATGGAATGCACAACTGACTCCCTCTGAATAGCATATCATCCTGGATGATGAAATCCAACCATTTTGTCCTGTCTAGAGTAACAGGTTCTGTACAAGCTTTCCAAGCTTCACCAAAATCAGGATCCTCTGGATACAAATTCTTGAGTTCCTTGAACCCAACCACTTCAATCTGCATTTCTGTCAGCAATAGTTGCCTTCTACTAAGAGCATCTGCAACCCTATTAGACTTTCCACTCCTGTGTTTCAAAACAAATGTATAACTCTGCAAAAACTCAACCCATTTCAAATGCCTCTGATTCAACTTTCCTTGACTATTCAAATATTGCAAAGCTTGATGATCAGTATACAAAACAAACTCCTTAGGAAGCAGATAATGTCTCCACTTCTTTAATGCCTGAACTATAGCATAAAATTCTTGATCATAAACAGAATATTTCCTCTTGGCATCATTTAACTTCTCACTGAAATAAGCAACAGGTTTACCTTCTTGGCTCATAACAGCTCCTATTGCAGTACCACTAGCATCACAATCTACTTGAAACACCTTATTAAAATCTGGAAGTGCTAAAACAGGTTGTTCTGTAACTTTTTGTTTCAACAATTGAAAACTCTTTTCTGCCCCATTAGTCCACTTAAACTCTTTTCTATCCCCTCTCATTGTTTCAGTCAAGGGTCCACAAATACTGCTAAAATTTTTGATAAACTTTCTGTAAAAACTAGCTAGACCATGAAAAGATCTTACCTCAGGAGTACTCCTTGGAGTAGGCCATTCAAGGATAGCCTGTACCTTCTCTGGGTCCATTTTTAGACCTTTTACTAAAACTACAAATCCCAAATACACTAACTCTTTCTTCACAAAACTGCACTTCTTCAAATTAATCAACAATTTCTCTTCTCTCAACTTCTCAAATACCATACGAATATGCATCATATGCTCATCCAATGTCTTACTAAAGATCAAAATATCATCTAGGTAAACAATGACAAACTTACCCAGAAATTCTTTCAGAACCTCATTCATGAGCCGCATGAAAGTGCTCGGTGCATTGGTTAGCCCAAAAGGCATGACTAACCACTCATACAGTCCTTCCTTTGTCTTGAAGGCAGTCTTCCATTCATCTCCTTCTCTGATCCGAATCTGATGATATCCACTTTTCAGATCTATCTTTGAAAAATACACAGCTCCACTCAAACAGTCCATAATATCATCCATTCGTGGCAATGGAAACCTGTACTTGATTGTGATCTTGTTTATTGCCCTAGAATCTGTACACATCCTCCATTCTCCATTCTTCTTTGGTGCTAATACCGCTGGTACAGCACAGGGACTCAGACTCTCACGGATCAATCCTTTCTGTAGCAGTTCATGTACTTGTCTGTTCAACTCCTCACTTTCTGCAGGTGTCATTCTGTGTGCTGCCTTATTCGGCAAACTCACTCCTGAGATCAAATCCATTTGATGACTGATCTTCCTGACTGGTGGTAATCCATCAGGCACGTTATCGGATATAATATCCTGAAACTCATTCAACAAATCTGCAACTTCTACAGGAACATCTTCTACTTCCTCTTTACCAGCTTTTGGAATTAAAGCAAAACATACATGCTCATGCCTCATACCATCTAGGAATTTCCTTCCATCAACAAATGTTATTCTTGCATTACCACATACCTTTTCTTCAGTCTCCTTCAATGGCTTTAGCTTATGTCGCACTCCATCCTTTGTCAGGGAATAGGTATTCGCACGGCCATCGTGTACAGCACATCTGTCAAACTGCCACGGTCTACCCAATAACATATGACATGCATCCATAGAGATGATATCACATAGTACCTCATCTTGGTACCCGCCGATCTTGAACTTCACTAGGCATTGTTCATTGACCATGACCTTGTGGTCATCCTGTACCCAGGCAATCCGATATGGATGTGGGTGTTTCTGTCTCTTGAGCTTCAACTTTGTCACCATCTCTTTTGACACCAAATTGTCAGTGCTTCCACTATCAATGATCACATCACAACATTTACCTTCACACTTGCACCTGGTGCGAAACAGGCTCCTCCTTTGCTCAGGTTCATTCTCACCACTCAACAGGACTCTTCTATTAATCAACGTTTCTCCTCTTTCAGCATCTTCAGAATTTGATGATCTGGCATCTTCATCTACATGCGCAACTCTGGCCTGGCCTTCATTTCTCCTGTCGGTTCTACCTTGGCGCTGAGGACATTCAAATGCCCTATGACCTTCTTCTCCACAGTGAAAACATGTTCCACGGAAGCCTCCTCTTCCAGATCCTTGTCCTCTTCCTCTTCCTCTTTGATCTCTATTATTCTGATCCTGGAAGCGATTGGAATTATTTCCACGCTGATTCTGACTGCTACTAGCCTCATCCTTCTTTTTCAAATCTTCATTTCGGCCACCATATGACCGTCCACCAGATCGTCCACCGCGACCTCTTCCGTTTTGTCTGCTCTCAAACTTCTTGTTCAGCTTTTCCTCTACTTTTAGGGCAAATTGGTATGCCTCCTCAATACTGTTCATTCGAACTAGATTCAACTCCTCCTGAATGCTCGGCCTTAACCCATTAAGGTATCGGGCAACTTTCTCTTTATCAGCTTTTGCATGGCCTGTTCTGATGAGAAGTCGATAGAACTCCTCTGTATACTCCTGAACAGATCTTCCTGCTTGCTTCAAACTCTGCATTTTCTTCAGTAGGTCAAGCTCATAATCAACAGGAATGAACTGTTGCTTCAATTTATCCACCATCCGATCCCATCTCGTGATTTTCTCCTTTCCCCTTCTATTTCGCTCTAACTGAATCTCTTGCCACCATATCTTCGCATGGCCTTTCAGTTTGGCCTTCGCAAATTTGACCCTATCAGGGTCCTCAACATCTTCATACTCAAAATATTCTTCACATTCATTGATCCAGTCGATCAATTCCTCTGGGTTAAGATTTCCAGAAAATGTAGGAACCTCAATCTTAGGTCTTTTCCCAACCTTGGAAATCGCCCGAAAAAGTCTTTCTTCCTCCTGGTTCACAATTTCAACTTCTCCTTCTTGATATTCTTCTTCGGCTTCATCTTCGCTTTCGTCTCTGACATTAAGATTCATTCCTCTGTGAATCTCTTCTTGCAATGCTCGCACTTGTCTCTGTAGCTCTCTAACCTCAGGTGTCACAGCACCAGCTCTTCTGCCACGTTCTCTTCGTGGAGGCATTTTCGTGATGCGCGCTGAAACCCTAACCACGGTCCTGGTGCAAACTGCCTCACAGTCGGCGATCTGTTTACACACTCAAGAAAACTTGGCTCTGATACCACTTGATCTGGCAATGAAACTTTACTGGCAGACTTATATGACCAAAATGAACCTCCAAGAAAGAAATCAGATCATTCTGAGCACATACGAAAATTACCAAAAATAGTAACTTTCCATAAATAGCAACTCTGCACAAAATAGCCCTTATTGAATACAAAAACAGAAATATTTTTGGGTGATGCAAGATTGCTCTTACACCCAGGATGCTCCTGCATCATTTTCTCATCTTCATGGTAATTTAATTTGCAAGGTCATGCAATGATGGTTTATGTCCATTAGGTTTACATTCTGCAACTTTCATTTGATTCTCGTTACCTTGCTATTTCTATTTTTTGAAAATCAATCATAATAGATGATGAGGCATATTAATGCCATAATTTAAGATGCCCTAGGATGATATTTGCTAGACCTTTTCCCTATTTTTATACATTTTCCTTAAGAGTGCTATGCTATTTTTGTTATTATATGGCATGCTGCCATCAGACTTATATCATTATTTAAATGTACTTAAATATGCTACACTTGGATAGATTACTATGTTACTTGTTTTGAAGTTATAGTTATGTTTTTAATAAGTAAAGTAGTCGTTTGAATAATGAATGGTTATGCATATTTCTATAATTGATCACCATGAATTTCTTATCCTAACCTTTGAGGTGTAGTGCATTGAAATAGTAAATGTTGTTTTGACCAGGTAAAATGCATTCATTCACTGAGTGCTCAAACTCGATCTTTTAGCAAGTTACAATGAAGCAAGCATTAAGCGTAGTACCAGTTGAAGATTTCTAGAAGAACACGGTGGCAGTCATCCAGCAAAGACTAAGGTGGCATGATGAATTCCCTGAGAAGATCTAGGAAAAGAGTGGGAAGTTAGATTTGTTGTCACGACAACTCTTTCTTCTTTTCTAGATCTTATCTGTTCTAGCTTTAATAGTTTCCCTTCTTTTCAATCAGTAGTGTTGTAATAAAGATCTACCTATTTCTATGGTGTAGTTAGAGAAGTAGTTAGAAGTTTTCCTTTAAATAAAGCCCCGCTCGCAATTGGTGAGGAATCCATAGTTAGATAGATTCATACTAGTTAGAATCATTTCTTGCATTTCTGCTATTTCAGTGACAAGTGTTGAACTATTCCTGCAGCCAAAGTTGTAGACCAATTGATGCTTCCTACAACCAAAGAAGTGGAACAATAGAAGTATTATGGCATAGTTTGTAAGAGTCTTAATGTTTTGTCAACATCTACATTTTTGTAATTTCCAATCCAATACTTAATTTTCTGCAGCTTTAGCTTAAGAATAATTCTAGCATTTATTCCCTACAATCATAGGATAGTTTCCTTTTAGCATTTCTTTCCTACATCAATGATAAAATGTATGGCTGAGTGATACCTAGTGCATATACTTTGTTTTCCCATTTCAAGTAACATGTCCCTAGTTTGACATACTAAATGAGTTTTTATGAAGAGGATAAACTGCTCAGTTGGATGTCCAATCCCTGAGTCCAGAATTACACCTAGTTTCTGAGCCTTATAAGAAGTGATCAATAGATTAGATTAAATTTACATGTTTTAGAAGTTGATTTCATTTAAAGATTCTAAAAATACACAAAAAAAAATAGAGAAAGATCATTCATTTTTATGATTATTTTTGCAGCCCCTCCAAGATCGAACCAGCAAAAGCCTCCTCATGAACAATTTTACATTAATCTTCAATTGAGCTATCTAGATGGTTAAGACCTAGCCCAAAAGGAACCTTGAGATTGATTTCATCATTCTTTCAAAAGGGGAATTTGTTCACCCAAATTCCTAGTCGTTGTCTCGTGTAAAAATGATGCTCAACACAACCATCATAGGGGTGTTTTCCTTTTTTGATTTGACAGGCGTCTAGCTATCAATTTTAAACAAATGTATGTGAAATTAGTTTGATATGTTAAATTTGACAATCATTTGACCATCATTTCTAGGATTTTTTGTCTTTGTAGACAGTCATTTGACCATCAAATTTAGGCTCGTAGTTTTGCTAACATCGTCGTATTTTGAAAAATTGGACCCATCACCATATGCAATTTTGACTTGGAAATCCAACTTTGAGAGGCCATGACTTGGTCGTTTGAGCTCCAATTTGAGTGCAATATTTTTTTTATTTTGGCTAAAATCTTCTATATTGTTCAGTAGTACTGCTATTTCCTAGTTTTGGTGGACAATTGTTTTAGAAATTGTAGATTCTAGTGACTATACCTATACAATCCTTTATTTTTCAACTTCAAAGGCTTCATTTGGGCTCATACGAACACATTTTCAAGTGAATTTTTTTTAAAGTGCACGGGTTTTCAAGAACTTTCTAGATTTTCTATCGGATTATAGGCTTATTTGGATGAAAATATCACTTTCAACATTTGGTCTATTTTGGCCTATTTTGGCACTTGTAAATTGATTAGATCCTTGAGTGGAATTCTATCTTATTTTTTG
Source organism: Chamaecyparis obtusa (assembly GCA_027943335.1). Classification (NCBI taxonomy): domain Eukaryota; kingdom Viridiplantae; phylum Streptophyta; class Pinopsida; order Cupressales; family Cupressaceae; genus Chamaecyparis; species Chamaecyparis obtusa. The sequence goes on along the minus strand of BSBK01013721.1, from coordinate 3,506 downwards.
AGTCTTCTATAGCATCATTTTTTTTGTTGTAATCATCAAAATTAGAAGTCCACTTTGGCCCATTTTGGCAAGTGGCAATTGTACACACACTAAATATAAAGTGCCAAAATCATCTATTATGTCGGGGTTCTTTAATTGAGTGATTTTTTTATTTTTTTATTTTTTTTTTGGAGGGGACATGTATTGAGTAGTTGTGCTTCTCTTTTTCTCTTGTGTTCTTCCATTTTGCATCATGGGTTCTCCTAACTTTCCACTTTTAACTCCACATAGTTATGCTACTTGGAAAATTGATGCATCGAGTAAGCTAATGGAAAAAGGATATAGTGATTATATTGATGGAACTATTGATGCACATATTATAATAGTGAGAAAGATTGATTGTTCCCTTTCTCTCCTTGGCATTTCTATCACATCATTGGTTTGTTTCATGGTTTAACAGTCTCTTGTGTCTTCTATAAGTCTAGTGGTTGTATTGGACATTAATATGTTGATCTTTTGGTGTAACGATAACCGCTAATTGTAACAATTGGTATCAGAGCTTGGTCACAGGTTCAAACCCTGCACTTTCACTGGGGGGATTGTTACAATGGTGAGCAAGATTGGTTGTTCCCTTGGTCTTCTTGAGATTTCTAGCGCGACAGTGGTTTGTGACATGGTTTAACAACCTCATGTGTCTTCTATAAGTCTAGTGGTTGTATCGAGTACTAACAGGTCAATCTTTTGGTGCAATGACAACTGCTATTTGTAACATCACCATATGATCCTAATGATCTAAGAGTATGAAAAAGTGAAAATAAGAAGGTTGTTGGAATTTTGAGGCAATATGTCACACGGGATCTCATCTTTTATATTGAGGGTTGTAACATATTCAAAGAATCTTGGGAGAAACTTAGCAATTTGTATGGTCAAGTTGATAAATCTAGGGGTTTAAAACTTGATAGAGAACTCATCAATTTGGATCCCAAAAGCTTTTCTACAATCCAATACTATATAGCTAAGGCCAGAAAAATTAGAGCCAAACTTAAGGATTGTGGCATGTCCAAATTAGATGAAAACTTAATTCACAATTTGTTGGAGCTTCTTCCATTAGATAATTTAGTATTTGTTTCTATCTTCAACACTCATAGGTTGACTATGGGTCCTTTATACACCATGCCTTCATTTGATGCCTTCATGGAGATGTTGATGGTAGAACAAACAAAATTGATGAGCATGGGGATTCTCATGTCTTCAAAGTCTATGACATTGGTGGCTAATAAAGGGAATCAAGAAAAAGGGTCTTACAAGAAGCAAAAACCATGGCAACAGAAGACACAACAAGAGAAATAATAGTCAACCTCCTCACCAAAAGAAAACTTCAATAATAAGGGGAAATCATCCAAGAAGGAGTTTTCCTTACTTGTGCATATTGCAAGAAGAATGGCACATGAAGAACATCATTGGTACAAGAACAAAATAGATGAACTCAAGCATCTTCTTAGGAAGAATCAAATAATTCTACCTTCAAGAATGACTACTTCATCCTCTTCTTCACCTTTATATTTTGATAAAGGAAAGGATCACAAAAAGGATAAGGGCAAAGGTCAAGCCTTAATTTCTACCTCAAGTCATGATTCAGGAAGATGGCTTCTAGATTCAAGGGCTTCTCATCATATGGAATCTTTACAGTCTATGTTTTCTTCATTTGAGCCTTGTCATATATCATCAATTTTGATATGCAGTCATACTTACATGAAGGTGATTGAGAAAGGAACTATTGATAAGGGGGAAGGAACCTTAAAAGATGTGTTGTGTACCTCACCTACTCATAATCTCCTTTCCATCCATCAAACTCACTAATAAGGCAAAAAGGAGCACTATGGAATTCACTCCTAATTTAGTTATATCAGATACTTGTAGAGTAGAGATATCATTTCTATAGATTTGGTTGATTATGCATCATGGTTATACTTTTTTTTCAAACTTTTCTCATGATGATGGCAGTGATTCTTCAACAGATTTTCGAGCACACTTCCAGTGTTGATTCAAACTTTGAGGAGAAATTTGGCTAATTTAACTTGGGTATTCTCACATGTGATCAAGTTCTTGACCCATCTATTTCTTCTCCTCCAATTGATATTGCATCTACTATTATTCATGATGATGCTTTCATTCATATAGCCATGGGTTTAGGTGATTGAGTACAACAAGATATTCCTTTTCTTCTAGATTCAGTTCCATGGGATGACTACATGATAGACATTACAGGTTTGTTTTTGGACTCCTATATTGTAGATTTGGGAGACACTATTGATGAAATTTATATCTTTTCGGTGAAGATGACCCTTCTTTAGTTGTTGCAAGGGAACATGCTAACACTCATCTTCATTCTCTACTTGATCATTCTTTCGAGGTTGACATTGATGGTGGATACTTTGATACAATAGTTGGAGGAGGTTACTTTATCTTCAGAGGAGACACTTGAGTCTTTGACACATGTTCTACATTCATCCTCAGTTGATCCTGACTTGTCTTTTTCAATAGAGTGGCCTAGTACACATTATTTGGAGGAGGCACCTTTAAGTATTAACATGAGAAAACTTGATTAGGTTTCAAATATTCCATACATTTTGAGGTTTCTCCTAGTATTGGGAGGCTTCATTGATTCACCTTTGGTTTTTTTTCTTCCTAAGAGGAGGAATGTTATTCTACACTCATGGAGCAGTTTCTACATTGAGCCTAGAGCATCTATCATAGATTAAATTCTACATTGAGAGGGGGCTACTGGTCTCTCCTCTTCTTCTCTCTCTCATATATGGGTATTCTTGATTGTATATACATGATGTATGTCTTAATGGGGGGGGGGGGGTCTTGATTAATCCATCCATCCATGCATCTTTTTTGTTTCTTGTCTCCCTTTTTGGGGGGATGGTTTTTCCCTTGAGGCCCTCTTTCTCTGCTTTATGGGAGATTCATTGCACATATTTTTCATATTGTACATGGGTACCTAACATGGCCTAGTAGTTAGGACCCATTATGCATTGTCATCTAGCATTATGAGCTTGAGTGCATTCCCCTAAGTTGCACTTAAGGCAGGGTGTTGGTGTAATTAAATATTCAATAATTACACTTATACTTAAGTTTAGTTAGGATAATGCATTGCATAGTAGGTTTTTCATTGAGACATTAGGATTTTTCATTTTATTTTGGCACATGGTGTAGGAGAATTTCACTTTAGGTGGTGTTAGCTATTATCTCATTCCACTTATGTGTGAGATCCACCTTTAGTGATCTCTCATCACATTATCATCCTCTCATTATTGCACATACTTTGTTGTATAATGGAGGATGATCCACCTATGGTGGACATGTGATTACACCTAGTATGATTGATAGGTTATCTCTTGCATCACTCCTAGTTATCATGCATTGCCTATATATTCAGGAATGGTGCATCTACATGTATTGGATCCATTATTATTTGATTATTTATCATCATTGAATCCAATCATTTGAGGATCATATCA